>JASANE010002610.1:0-10076 GCA_030248225.1 Trileptium ribeirensis | reverse complement strand
CGTTACTGTTCGTTCGAGTTTTGAGGTTTCTTAATTAACAAAGCAACAGCTCCTAAATAGCGTAGTGGCTAGCGTACAAGACTTGCATCCGAGCTACCTAGGTAATATCCGCGGTCGGAGCAAAAGTTGGTTCAATATTCTACAAGCTACGTTTTAGTTTAAGACGGGAAGACGTAATCGAAATTGAGACTACTGTTTGACTAACTCTTTCGTTCGTATATTGTGACATTTGGCGCAGCGTACATAGCGTAGCGAGATAATTGTCGAGCTTATCAGGTGGCGTGCGTTTGTACGTGCGTTGTTGTTCGTTCGAGTTTTGAGTTACCTTAACGAACCCAGCAACAGCTCCTGAATAGTTGGTGTAGTGGATAGTGTACAAGACATAAATTCGAGCGACGTAGGTGCAATCCGCGGTTGGATCAAAAGTTGTCTCAAGATTGTATAAGCTACGGTTTGGTTTGAGAATGGAACACTAAATCGAAATTGAAACTACTGCTCGACTAACTCTTTCTTTCGTATATTGTAACATTTGGCGAAGCGTACATAGCCTGGCGAGATAATTGTCGAATTTGACGGGTGGCGTGCGTTTGTAGGTGCGTTGTTGTTCATTCGAGTTTTGAGGTACCTAAACGCACCGAGCAATAGCTCCTAAATAGCGTAGTGGCTAGTGTACAAGACTTGCAATGTTCAATCCGCGATCGGAGCAAAGTTTGTTTAAGGTTACACAAGCTAAATTGACACACATGTCACAGCGTACATTGCGTGGTGAGTTAATTATCGAATTTGTCAGGCGGCGTGCGTTTGTGAGTGCGTTGCTGTTCGTTCGCGTTGTAAGGTCCCTTAAGCAACCGAGCAACAACTCCTAGATAGGGTAGTGGCTAGCGTAGAAGACTTGCATCCGAGCAATCTAAGTTCAATACGCGGTCGAAGCAAAATTGTTTCAAGATAGTACAAGCTATGGTTTGGTTAAAGAAGGAAAGGTTTATTCCAAATTTAGACTACTGCTAGATTAACCCTTTCGTTCGTATATAGACGCATTTGTCGCAGCGTACTTTCCTTGGCGACCTAAATGTCGATTTTATTGGGCGGCGTGAGTTTGTGCGTGATTTGTTGTTTGTTTACGTCTCAAGGTTCCCTAACGAACCGAGCAAGAGCTCCTAAAATAGCGTACCGGCTAGCGTAGAAAACTTGCCTCCGAGCGATCTTAGTTCAATCCGCAGTCGGTACAAAATTTGTTCAAAATTGTACACGTTACGCTTTGGTTTAACAAGGAAAGTTTAATTGAAATTTAGACTACTGCTCGATTAATCGAAATTTATAGTAGTGCTCGCATAATTCTTTGGTTCGCATATCAACACATTTGCCGCAGCGTACATAACGTAGCGAATTAAACGTCGAGTTTGTTGGGCGGCGTGAGTTGTATGTGGGTTATTTTTCGTTCGCGTTGTAAGGTTTCTTAAACTACAGAGCACGAGCTCCTAAATAGCGTAGAAGCTAGTGTAGAAGACTTCCGTCTAAGCGATATAAGTTCAGTCCGCGGTCGGCGCAAAAGTTGTTCAAGATTGTACAAGCAAACTTTGGTTTAAAGAAGGAAAGTGTAAATCGAAATTTAGACTACTGCTTGATTAACCTTTAAGTTCGTATTTTTACACATTGTCGTAGTGTATATTGCGTGGCGAATTAATTTTCGAGTTCATCTGGAGGCGTACGTTTGTACGTGCCTTAATGTTCTTTCGCTTTGCAAGGTTCATTAAGCAACCGAGCCACAGTTCGTAAATAGCGTAGTGGCTAGCGTACAGTACTTCATCCGGGCAATCTAGGTTCATCCCGTGGTCGGAGCAAAAGTTTGTACAAGATTAAACAAGTTACTCTTTGGCTTAAGAAGGAAAGGTTTAATCGAAATTGAGAATATTGTTCGATTAACCCTTTCTTTCATATAATGACACATTTGAACCAACGTACATTGCATGGCGAGTTTATTGTCGGGTTTGTTGGGCAGCGTGAGTTTGTACGTGCGTTGTTCGTTCGCGTTGTGAGGTTCCTTAACCAGCGGACCAACGGCTCGTAAATAGCGTAGTGGCTAACGTAGAAGGCTTGAAATGTTCAATCCACGGTCGCAGCGAAGTTTCTTCAAAACTGTACAAGCTACGCTCTCGGTAAAGAAGAAAAAGTTTAATCGAAATTTAAACTATTGCTCGGTTAATCGAAATTTAGAGTGCTGCTCAATTAACCCTTTCGTTCGTATATTGACACATTTGACGCAACGCACATTGCATGGCGACTTAATTGTCGAGTTTGTCGTGCGGCGTGTGTTTGTACGGGCGTTGTTGTTTGTTCGCGCTGTGAGGTACCTTAAGGAACCGAGTAATAGCCCCTAAATAGCTCAGTGGCTACCGTACAGGTATGGGCGGCGATTCCAGGTGGGATGAGGGGGTTGCATCCCCCAAAATCAAGATCCGTGGATAAGAACTTAACAAAAGTTATGCTCATTCCCCCAACTATTTTTAGAGATCGTCGTTACTGGTACAGATACAGTACTTCCATCTGAGCGATCTAGATTCAATCCGCGGTTGGTGGAAAACCTGTTCAAATTGTACAAGCTACGCTTCGGTTTAAGAAGGAACGGGTTAACCATGAAAAAATAATACGGTAGAACAAAGACGCAGTTGGGAAATACTGTCCTTCCCTTTAGATAATGTCAATACGAACAATACTGTATAAAATTTTACGGGAACAAAGAATACATTTCCGAATGCTACTGAGAGCGTGTGATATTTAATAAGTAAATTTAAGTGGTCATCTTTTTCACAGGTCTCCGCCCAACATCAACGATGTCCATTGGTTCTTGAGTAATTTTAGCATCCTGACCTGACCATCTATGACGTGTGCGCAACCCCGTGCCGACGAGACGATGGATACACGCTGCAAAATAATTGAGCAAAGTTGGCTCTGAAAGCTAAATTTGGCACAACGATTTTTAGAGTGCAAATGGGTCGGTCGACTTGTCATTGTACTTTACCAACTAAGTTATAACTCGCTGCGCTATGAGTATCAGTGAGTGTACTTGAATTTTAATTGAAAATACTTAGCTTAAAAGTGTAACACCCTTCGGCAAATGTATTTAGAACTTTGAAGGCATATTTCGGTGCGCTGCGTGTTGTCCTCTACATTTCGAGGGGCATTCCATGTGCCGCATTTATTTCGTGGGATACCTTAGTTCATCCATGTGTTTTGTTTAGGTACTCCCTGCATTACATGTTTTGACATGTTCATCTGCAGCATTTTGGCTTGATCGTTCCATAATTGTTGCCCTGTTGCATTGCGTTACAAAAATACTTGGCTCAATCACGAGATTTATAGTTTGACATATATTTGATTACTGTTTTATATTTCGTTATTACGTTTGATTTTCCGAACGTTATATTCCAACGCTTCCTGGTGGAATATCGTTGAAAAGATCTACGAGAAATCATACGTTGGACCAGCCGGGATTCGAACCCTTTCCTCTCGCTTGCAAGAATAGCGCGTTATCACTACACCACAGGCTCCGATCAACTCGTGTTATATCTACGCTATTTACTAACCATGGGAACTGCTACCCGGGTATCCGGATACCCAACGTCGGGTACACGACTTGTCGGGTATCCGGGTAATGTGTCGGTGACCCAGATAGCAGTCGAATACCCGGGTATCTGACTGCTGCCCGGGAATCCGACTCAGGTATGCTGAATGTTAACTTGAATTGATTTTTCGCGCCTGACCGGAAAATTCATTGTCTGCTTAACTTAAGAAATATAGTTAACGAAAAAGCAAGTTCAGGGAAGTAGAAGCATGCAACATATGAGTATACACATGATTCACAAGAATTCCAGGTTCCCACTTTGAACACCAGCATTCGGACGCAAGGATCCTCCTAACCGCAAAATTGCAAAACAAATTTTGCAAGCCTTGTGGCATTGGTGTTCGAAATCCATTTTCCGCAGTCAAGAGTGGTCATATTTTTCAGTCGCTGTCAATGATAGACGAAAATACAAATCAATCCTTTCCGATATTGCACTAAACTGCTTTGTTTTACCAGCAAGATTCTACAGTTTCCAAAGTATATATCACAGCAATCTACAAAAAACATTACGGTGCCTATGTTCCCGTTCCCAAAGCTACGACCATATAATATAGGTATACTTAGGTATACCATAACCATAACACATTGTAGTTTGGAATGTCCAATGATAAAAGTAACTATAATGTTAATAGTGCATTTTAGTCGTTTCCTCAAATACATGTTTTGCTCAAAGAGACTAATCACTGCAGCAATGACAAATTTTTTGTCTCCTAAATCGAGTTTGTATTGAAAAAACAAGTGGCTATTATTGTAGCTGGAGGAGGTAAACGCTGTATATAATATATAAATGTGTGTCTTTTACTGTCAGAATACCTACATTAATGTTTCACGATGTTATAACATTTTAATAGCTGTTTAGGGGCTTTTTATTGTGCGAACAAAACATTACGATAAAATACGGGATGGGATTACTAAATGAAGAGCTTCAAACCAAGGGATGCAGGGATGACGTCATCATGCAACTGCAAATATTACGTGGTACCACGGGCTGTAAAAATTAATTGCTGAAAAATTGGCCCAATTAATTGTTTGGACCTGATTTCACAATTATTTGATTGGTTGGATTCCAATTAATTCCAAATAATTGCAATTAATTGAACCATATGCTTCGACGCAAAATAAAGTGCGGTGAAGCAAATATAGGGTAAAACTATGGTAATTTGTGACGGATACTTGGGAAATTTCTACCTCCTGCAAGAATAATCGTGTTCCGGTCTTTGTGTATTTGGATATAACATTATCTGTGAAAAAATATATAAAATTGCTTTGTACGCAAGTAGGAAATTACATGTATATAGCAAATAAGACCGCATTATATACGCTACGTACGTTTGTATTATACATGCTCATACGGGAAGAAGTGGATTATCCTACTCTAAGGTTTAAACCCTCCACTCCCACGCCTAATGCGCGCAAAAAATTTTTGACAAACATCGGGAAAAATAAGCAAAAACTGTAGAAAATTGGCAAAATCAATGAAAATTCGGCAAAATTTAAGAAAAATTAGAGACTCAACAAATTCCGAAAATTTATCCCCCCGCCGATCGTCTGATCTCCGGACACAACCTCTCCTCCGAGGCACCCGCTATCCCCGCTTAGGGCTACAGGCCTCGTGCGTGCATGATTTGTATACTCGCTATGCCTAGCTTATATAGTAGTTTTACAAGTGGTGACGAAACCGTCGAAAACATTAAAGAAACAAATTGTGGCAAATGTAACGCTATGCTTATGGATGGAAGTGAAATGAATGCTATGCAGATGTCGTTACACTAAGCCTAAGACTTAGCCTAATCTTGACATTAGAGAGTAACCAATAAGCCTACGCCTAATTTGGGTGCTGCAGCATACTTCGTGCCCCGAGCCTCTGGCCGAAGGTTTTTATACGGACTAGGGAGTTACCACCCCAAATACGGGTCGGACCGTCCTTCAAGCAATATTAACCCAACCCTCTCCTAAAACGTCTGCACTTCCCCTCCCCTTCCGCGTAGCAAAAATTGGTGTAAATTCGGCAAAAATTAGGTTAAAATTGTCACAAATTGGGGTAAAACTGGTAAAAATGTAGAAGGGCAAGGTTTACCCCTATCTCACACTTAAAATCTCCGCCGACCCTCTACTACCCTAAGCCGGCCGCCCTTCGACACCTATGGGACAAAGCTATTTTGGTTCGGTTTACCAGACAAACGTGAACATATAATATAATACAAAATATGCATTTTGAGCAACGTATATAAAACGTTAACAAATAAAATATTGGCCTATTAACGAATAGCGCTAAAAACGTTATAGGTGGTATATATTCTAAATTTTTATTAACTCTTTACTTCCTGAATTAATTTACAGTTCCAGTATGGATGAACAGTTATTGGCTGCCGCGACATATCGAACGCCGAACGCTACGGTGGAAGTCACGTTTACTATCCATGGAGCTATCTCAGATGAATTACGCAGTCCTTAAGGCTCCTCGCAAAGCGAGCGAACAACATTTGTGCAATCGCGCAGTATTGCCGCATTTATTCAATACAGCACAGTCAAATGTAATGTGTTGCTGTCAAACAATAGTATGAATTAAAGGATGATTACTTAATCGATTGGCGACGGTTTGTCATTTAAACTGGAAAATTTTTATTTTTTTATGGAATCAAAATACCGCCGTTTAGTATCTTAATCGCTATAGACCACAGGTTAGTGAAACAAAATATGTTAGCATAACGAAAAACTGTAGAATACTATGTTGCCACATAGAGCGCTGTGAAGCCTACTCGCGATAAAACGGCAAATAGGTGCATTGTGTTGAACAGAAACTACACATTTGTGTAATCAGAATGCTCTGCCTTCGCGAACGAAAATTTTTTAACTTGAAAATGGCTATTATAATGACTGCCTTATTTGCTAACTGTGTTTTGTTCATTGTGTCAAAAAGCATGGTAGGGGACGTTCATTAAGTTTTGTTCATGCATAATTGTTTATCGATACCCGAACTGTAAAATAATTCATTCAAGAAGTAAAGGGTTAATAAAAATTTAGTATGACACATATTTAATATAAATTTAGCATACCATATATTTAGTATACCACATGTTAACTCTTTAACTACTCCCGTTGTTCGACAGCAACAAATTACTTTGACTGTGCTAGACTGCACAAATACTACACGAATGCACACATGTTGTTGTTCGCTCGCTTTGCGAGGAGGCTTAAAGATCAGGCTTAAAGACAGCTAACTGGATCGTAAACGCGATGGTCACCCGAGCGTTCGGAGTTCAATACCGCGCGGCCAGCAATAATTGTTCGTTGATACTCAGGCTGTAAATTAATTCATAAACTAAAGGGATAACTTAAGGCATTTAGGTACCAGAGTGCAAGCATCCGGAAATAGGGGGAGGCGGAGGACGCTGCCCATCATTAAACCCACTAAACAAAATAAATTGGGATGGGGCAAGTCTTTCGATTTACCTGCACCTCCAGGTTTTCACAAATTTTTTTCGAATTTACCTAAAATCTGCCGTGCGCCTTCTGTGCAGGTAGGGGGAGGTAGGACGTTTAAGTAAAAATCGAGAATGGGGTCCAACCCTTAGGGGTAACCTGTTTAGCCCTATGGGTTCCCATACCCCAAATGTGTTTTATTTTATCATGCATCCCAGACGTGTTTTGTCTTAGCTTGCATCCTAAATGTGATTTATTACAGATTGCCCCCCACACTCAAAATTGTTCCCTGGGCGGCATAATGTTGACGCTACCTAAACTAGAACACCAATAATGCGATGGTCTATAGTAATATTTCAGCCTGTCATGATTAAGTTGTAAGCCAGCATGAGTGAGTAAGTATGGGCCTTATAAAAGCAGCCTACGGGGGACTTGGCTCATGCAACCCTTTACAACAACAACAACATTATTTATTACAGGTCAAGCCAGCCTTATTACGTAGAACTGTTTTATGCATTGTCCATACTTTATAAATATTAAAGGAAACGTTTTTTATTGCCTGACTTTAAACAAAAGGTATGGTGTGATTTAAAGTAATTAGATTTCCAATGCGTAACTCGAACATCATAAGATCCAGGAGCACAATTTTCAAATTAAAAACTCAGTTTTCTGATAAACCGCGGAAAAGATATATTGATTAACTAAAAGATTTCAGCATTAAACCTCAGCGACCTCTAAGTATGTTTTGAAATGTCTAGAGCAAGACTTTCTTAAAAATGGCCAAGAATCCTTAAATTTCACCCGCATTTCTTATAAAGTTTGACCAGTTTAATTGACCAAAAATGTCTAGAGAAAGACAGCTAAGTGTTTCTTAGAAGAAATGACCAAGGATCCTTAAATTTAACCTGCATTTCTAATAAATACCACCAGTCTAATTAACCAAATCTTGACCATAATATTGGCCAGTCTAATTTTACAAACAACTCATTGCTTTACACCATACATGTTTATATAGACAGGAGAGATTATCCCCTTCCGGCTGGGATCCCTTCCCTCTACAAGCGCTCCGAATGTGCCTGGGGAAATTTTGGCAAAAAATAGGCAAGATTTCGGGAAAATGAATAGGAATTGAGCGACAGTAACAGGACTTGCACTAAGATTGTCAAAACCAGAGAAAAGTGGCAAAAAATTAATGGAAAATACTGAAAAATTCGAAAAACATTTTAGTCCAAAAATTTCGAAATTTATCCCGTACCTGACGACATTCCCCGTCGTCAATCCCTGAGAACTACTTCCCCTCCCCGCTCCGAAGTATCCGCTATCCCGAACTGGAACTTGCCCATGTATGTATGACCTTAGCACTTACTATTTATGAATTCATTATTTACATCTTACAAAATTTGCTATTCACATAAAAGTTAAAACAGGAATTGGCTGATGCAAAAATCGTTGATTCATTTCCAAACAAATGAAAAACTGCAAATTACATTGATGACTATTTTTAGAACACAAAACAGCAGTTGTAAAACTTTTATTCATTACGGGTACGTACATACAGATAGATATGTACGTACCATTCAACGCAACGTAAATTAGAATTTACAGTAAATCGTTCTATTATGAGATAATAGTAAATAGAGCTTTTATAATTAAACTTATAAAATGTTTTATATTTTATGGTTTTTCCTTTCTGTACCGACATTCTTTTTTGCCTCAACTTTTGTGGCTACCTACGGAATACGGAAGGTGTCAGTGATATATTATGTATGGCTATCAGCGAAAACAAGAACAACTAAAGACCACTTTATAGAGAGTAGCTGCATTGATAGTATGTATGCTTTCCCCGAAGTAACGACGTGTTCGTGGTTAATACATATCCGTGCCCAAGTAAGAGTGACCCGATATAACAATAGCATCCTCAGCATACTCCACTTAGAAGCCTAAGTAAAAGTTGCCATTTACTAGATCCCATTCTTGAAATATAACTTATAAAACTTTGGGCTGGAGACCCTAGGTCACATCAAACATTAATTCGTTTGCCGCTATCTAGTTATTTCAAAGTGTTTGAGAAAAGTGCGATACTTACACATACCAACTGCTCTAAATGATAGATTGAGGACTGTGGCTAGAAGCCTATAATACCCTTGCGCTAACTGGTTCGTTATATTGCAAGTGCACCAAAAAGACCCTTTTACAAGGGCTATTATATAACCGGAAAATATTTTATGTTCTAATTACTTAACTAATAATATTTGCAATTTCACAACCATAAACATCTAAGTTTCTGCCGGAGATGGGAAATTCAGCATACAATTTGCAAATTTTATATATAAATGAGAATTCATGATTACATCTAAACAAAATAACTGGCCAAACCTACCTGCATCATCGCCAGCTTACAGCAAACTTTTATATACTTGTCTACGCCACGATTCATAATATTGTATGTGTTGTCCTTCGAGACAGCAAGTTTTTCATTTTAGTGATAAACAAGCATGACCGTAGCGTAGCCAATCAGATTAGGGCATAATATTAAGCGCTAAAATTCAGCCAATAAGTGTCGAAAAATTGATTATTATCGCCCAAGGAATCAAAAGGACTATCGTGGATATTTTAATGCTGTTAGGGCAATATGTTCGCATGGCCTACCTACAACCAATTAGATTCTCAATAAAAGATCTAAGGATGTTTTGTACTACAATACACGCAATACTGATTGTTAATGTTATTTCACGATCGGGAAAGGTTTGTCGCAGGTGGAACGAACATTGAAATCGTCTGTTGCGTACTTGTGTACTACTTGTGGAAAAATTGATCTTTTTGCAGAAGTTGTCGGCTTACGGTGACATAGCAGAAGTCCTTGGATGAAATTTAAAATGATTGCAAATTGTTACAATTCTGAACATGGACACAGCGCCGGGGCAACGGTGCTTGAGCACCTCTTCCCCCGCCCCAAGGCTACGCAAAAGTGTGTAGGCAACGGTATTAGAGTTCCCACAAAACATAGCTATAATCAACAAAGCAACAGTAT
>JASANE010002609.1:0-30345 GCA_030248225.1 Trileptium ribeirensis | reverse complement strand
CAACGCATGAAATACTTGTGCTGGCGTCTAGATAACAAAACCATTATATATTCAGCCTACCTGACAACCTATATAAAACAATTCGTGAAGACCTGTACGCAATATGTAATCAAATGAGAGAAGGCAGACTAAACTCTGGAAATCGGCAACATTGACCCTAAACTTATTGGCAACCAATGACGAGGATTGGAATATGCACGCTGGACTCAATATAATATAACGAAATTATTGTATTCAGGGTTCAGAAAAACCTATATAGACCATTCTTCTTCATGCCCTACGCGCAATACAAAGAAGACAAACGAAAACACACTACGTTATGGAAATCTGGTTCGTCGACCATTAAAGCCTTGAAACCAAATGAAAAAGAAATGATATAGTCAAGTTGGACTCTAGATAGCAAAACCATTGTATCAAGTGTGCTTGATAACCTAATATACACGCATAGTATGATAAAAACAAGTAATAACACGGTGAAATCTGAAAAATTGCCATTTCTGGCAAAGGGCCGATGAATCATATTCGGGACCACCGTGGACCAGAGTGTAGTATCACAAAAAAAGTCCTAGTCAGCAAAGTTGTGGATCTCGATAAGCTGATCTTTTGCTTGTCAAGAAATTATTATTGAAAACCTCCTTGAGGATATCAAAGGTAGTATATACCACGTAGGCGAAGTACGCAAGTGATTGGAGCACGTTTTGTGAAGCGCTCCTGCGGCTTGCTAAGTTCCGTACCTTCTTGGGTCTGACCGAGGGAGGTTGTCCAGAATGAGCACTTTAGGTTCGCCCATGAGGCTACGATAGCTGGGGTCGTACGGGAAGCTCGTGGGGCATCAGCGTCCCGAGTATTACACCCAAATAGTGGTCACGTGCAAAAATTATTCTCTTTGTGCCGTGGAGTTACTATGGGGTTGACTGATTTGCGCGCTCTTTTTATTTGAAGCATAATGGAGTCCAAAATTGTGGCCCTGGCTTTGTGATTGCGCTGCTCGACCAATATCCTGCCCAAATGTCAGAAAACTTGGAATTGGAAACTTTTTGGTGTTGGGATTATAAACAAGGTGCCCGACATTATAAGCTATAATTTTTCCAGTCATGTGCAGTGTAAAAGAACCCATTGATACATAGTTACAACTATACGATATAGCACTTTTTTGTCAGAGCAGTAGATTTAGAGCAATGACCCAAAGTTTAAAATATTAAGAAAATGACATTTTAAACTTAAATATTGAAATAATTCGTGCGGATATCCGGCGTACCATAACAATGATTGCCCGCCAATGGACTATTGTAAGTTCACTGTTTATGACGATAATAATGTTCATACCAAAATAAAAAATGGTTACCCTGCGCGGTAGCTGCAACACATGTTTGTTACCATCATAACCGAATAAAATAACAAAAGACTGATGGCACGTGTGACAGCTTCAACAACGAAAATACTCCTTATGACTTCTGATAGCTCTTAATCCTCAATATTTTACCTCTTATCACCGCTGACGTCATCCTGAGGCGGTGGCTTAAACAGTTTGGGTAGCCTCTGCCAACACCGGTAATAGCCAGGGTCGAGAACTTCGCTCGTCCGGTTAGCGAAATCGGTGACAACGAGACTTAGCGCCGACTTGAACATAAACGACTGGGTACCGTCGGCGACACGGACTGGTACCAAGCAACCTTCCGAGGCTGCCGAGAAGCATTTGGCGTCCGGACAGTGCGGCGTCACCATGCTGTGGAGCGAGGCGCCACCCGGTTGAAAGCCGTCTTCCTACAACACGAATATTCCATAAACGTTTCCTATTACGGTTCCCCTGCTGGGCTCTCCATATTGGGAGGCTAGTAATTTCAAGTGCCCCCAGACAAAACCCGGGTGCCCCGGTTCGAGCCCCCTGACAAATGTTAGGCTCCCCGGTTCATCGCCTCTTGGCAAATTTTTTGTTTCTACTGGGTAAAAACAACCAGATATGGCATAGAAATTGATCAAAAATTTTACTAAAATTCCATTTTAAACCCAAAAATTTGGTTAATTTTGTCAAAATTTGCTTCAAAATCGTTTTTTCTCTCCTTCATAAGCGTTTTAGCAGTGTTTCTGACACGATTTTTCACCGTAATTTCTTGGCAAAATGCCGCCAGCTAAAATAGTGCACCTCCCGGTTCATGCCCCTAGCAAAATTTTCAGCGAAAGGAGAGCTCAACCTTGTACAGATGAAACTGAACCATGTACAGTAACCGTAGAATCAATGTTTTGTTCATTTTATGCCAAACATTTTTACGGGTAAATTGTCATAACCAGATCGTAACAAATATAATTTGATAGCCTAAATGACCATATCTATTTGAAATTTAAAGTAAATAAAAAAATTGTTGAAACGAAACGAGCTAGTTTCTACTCAGGCGGTAGGCAGATGGAATATCGCGAAAAAAATTTGCCTGCGGTATAACTCATAACTGATTTTCAGGTAGTTGGATTTTAACAAATTTTTTGGTCATCAGAAAAAGATCATGACGTGCCCTTTAGTTGACCGCTAAGAACTCCGACCTTTAGATCAAAATTAGCAAAAACCTAATTTTAAGGGTTCTTCGCCAAATAGTGCGATATGAGTACCACTGTTTCGTAGTTCACATACCTCGCAACTCAGGCTTTGTATCGAATAACAGAAACCAACTATCCCAAATGACTCATCGACTCCCAGACTATCACCTTATCGAGATCTACTCTAATTTTTGTGGGACTATTCCCTGGGTCGTTTTAGTGGATTCGAAAGTGTTTCGTAGACCCTTTGCCAGAAATATGATATTACCAATGTCGTCATGTTACTGCAAGTCTTCAGAACAGCATAATAAACCTTGACGGGTTTCAAATGTGTTAAGGTTTTACATACATCAAACATGAGGGCTGTTAAAGGTGATTTAACACAATGACAGCCACAGATAAAACCATCCTCAACTGCAAGAATCTAGTAACTATCACTGTGACGTTATACCTTATCGAAATAAGAAAATGCAGTGGTTGGAAGATTAAAATAAAATATGACAATGCAGGGTCTAAAATAAAGCTATTGGCGATCCCCGAACCAGAACCGAACCTGTGGTCAGTCATCCCTATTCAGGGATACTCACCTTAGCCTCATACGCTTTGATAAGGCCCATAAATTCGCTCATACAATTGCGATGGTAGTATGGCGGCCGAAACGTGGTGTCGGCAACGCCCCAACGAGCTGGAAATATGACAAAATCGGCAATGGCAACGCCCGGCCGATCCGATTGACACGTGAAAACGGTGAATATCGATGGATCCTGAAACGAAACAAACAAAACAATATAAAGGTAACGCAAACATCTAAACAGCTACTTGAGTTAAACAGCGATAGAACCTAAATACTCATCTTTTGAAAATTTCACTGCCAGCACTTAGCTCAATGTTAAAATACACATGACATTAAAATTTTTTTTATTTCAATTTGAGGTAAAATGTCGGTTTTTGGCTTTTCGGTCTATTATTTAACAGCGTAGAATACAAACTTGGTTTGGAAACATTTATAAATTTGCAATTTAGTTTCGAACAAGGCTTTCAGTGAGAAAAAACTCAAAACAACGATAAGTTTCACAAAAGCATCCTGCGATCTCCTTTGAGTTCAAAGTTCCAAGTACAATTGTATACAAACAGTACTACAACGAATTACCACAAGAAAAATTTGTTATGGTGAAGACATTAAAAACAAGCTCATTACCGACGATCAGCTAGCAATAGAACAACATGATACGGGCGAAAAATAAGCAGACTGTTCAGCTTTACCATTGTCTCT
Organism: Trileptium ribeirensis; assembly: GCA_030248225.1. Taxonomy (NCBI): domain Eukaryota; kingdom Metazoa; phylum Nematoda; class Enoplea; order Enoplida; family Thoracostomopsidae; genus Trileptium; species Trileptium ribeirensis. The sequence continues at coordinate 26,543 of JASANE010002609.1, read as the reverse complement.
AAGAAATATACAAGGCGAAACACCAAAACCTAAAAACCGTTCTGATCTGTCCACAGTCTCCTAAACACACGGAAAAGGCAACTTTGGGAGCTCCATGTTCATTTTCAAACTGAAGGGTGTGGGAAGAACGAACTGAAAGTATGCCACATTATAGCAACACTATGAGGTAGCTGTTAACTGTTAAGCACACATTTTCGATCCTTAGTACGATTATTAACAATAAAATAGGCACTATTTCTTAAAAATATACACAAAACGTTAATTTTTGGACATTTAATCATGGATTTAGCATAGTAAGAAAAATTCCGCATAAAGGGGGAAGGCATAAGGAAATATTGAAGCAGTGAGGTGGTCCCCCGCCCCCGCACTGTCAGCCGACTGTCTGTTACACACACCGCAAAACACATACACACTGCGGGACTTAAAAAACTATTACAATGTAGTCATCAAGATCTGAACAAAATCTGTCTACCGACGTGGCATAGTAATAGTAATTTTTCAGTTCCACAACCAGCTAAGAAAAAACCAAAATACGAACTTCAAACAAACGAACCACATTTCCTGCCCAACGGCGTACCAAATTTGCTTATGTTTAAGGGTGTTTTGACTTACATCGTGTTCAAACAAATGTTATCGTAACAAATCAAAGTAAGGAATTACACAGCAACTCTGAGTACCAAATATAATTTTGGAAAATTTGTGAATGTAATGACCTGAAAAATTTCAACGTTTTAGGTCGTCCCAGCGGCCCGGACCGACAAAGTTTCGTTTCGGCCGTGGACACCATTACCCCATACCTTCACTATTCTCCGAGTACTTAGACTAATAATAACTGTTATGCAGACTCTCACACAAAATCCACCTCATTTCTTGGTTTGACCTCGATTGCCAGGCAACATCATTACGTCGATTAGTTTCCGAAAATGACTTACACAGTGATCGAACGATACAGTATTGATAACCATAAAATTTGACAAATCGTATTTGTACGGTGCATAGTTACCGTGCCAACCAATAACGTCGAATGGCGAATGATCCTGAAACAAAATTAAAAATATTTTATGCCGGCCATGGGCAAATAGACAATGGTGGTTTCAAGCGGGACCGCTACTGTCGCGTGTCTGGGTCAAATAGCACAATGGTGCCGACTTTAACAAGCCAGGGAGCTATTGTCCGCGTATCACGGGCAAATCCACGATGGAGCGGACTGCAGGGGACCGCTATTGTCCGCGTGTATGGGTCAATGCGACTCTAGAAAGCCAGGCTTCCCGCCATTCTCCACGTGTCATGGGTCCAAATAGCACAGTGGTGTCGACTGTAACCAGCTCGGGATCCCACTATTTTTTTAGTAGCACGCAAATTGTTTTGAAAATGAATTATTCCAAAATGTAAGTCTGTATTAAACACATCTTTAAGCTTTAGTTAGCGGCCTAGGCATGCAGGAGTTATTACAAAAATGAGGTTCAAAAATTTTGACTGAAATTACGATGTCTAACCGAGCCATCACGTCATGACTGGCCTACAATGCTCGGCCCACTCAACAAGAACAGTATGTAACCGGGACATCCCCCGGATTGATTTACGCCAAAAATATTCCGTTTTAAAACCAGGATGTTGTGGTACTTAATAATCGATATTTGAATAAATTCCACTCGCTCTCTTTCAATAAATTAATATGGTAAACTCTAATATTAGGTCTTAAGACACAAAAGCTCTAAAGTAACTAGCTTAGCAATTATTGGAATGGTTTACTCAGCTGAGAACGTCTACTATTAGGAGACCTTTTGATAATACGACGGTTTCACACATTCCTATTAGGATTGTTTTTTGCAATTGGTGCATTATTTTGCATAAAATTTCATAAAATGACGGTCCGTTTGACCATTTGTGATAAGAAATACCTAATTACAAATTAAATCCAGACAAATTGTTGAGCAAAATTTTTTTTTTTCTGTTTTTAGTTTGACTTTCGAAAATAAACCTCACAATATTGGACAATGGTTTACCAGCTGAGAACGTCTAATATTATGGAACGTTTGATAATACGGACGGTTTACACATTCCTGAGTTAAGATTGCTTTTTGTGCAAACTGGTGCATATTTTGCATAACAAGTTTCATAAAAAAAATGGACCGGTCCGGTTTAGACCATTTGTGATCAAGAAATACTTTAAATAATCTGCGAAAATTGTTGGAAACACTTTCGAAAAATGAAACGTATCTCTTAACTTAATGGTCATATAATAACATAAAATTTTGGAAGTCTATTAATAGTTTTTTAAGACATTTTTTCGTTATATTATGTACAGGAATCAAGACTGGTCTATATATACATAGATTATCCGGCACACTGAATAAGACGGTTTGGTTACCTATATACAGCACAATTTCATGTTTTTTAACTTTTAATTGTTATATCATGCGCCAAGTTCAATAAATAGTCCTTTTGCGCCCGGTCGTCCTCCACAAAAAAAGAGAAGGAGGGAAAGAGGCGAACAAAAAAAACCAAACAGAAAAAACCCGCCAACCGAGGACACACACGCAGACAAAGCACCACGAACAACGCACAAAAAAAAAAAAATATAAAGTAAATTAAAATTTTTTAACATGCAAGAAACGGAAAATAAAAAATATAAGGGGACAAAATAAAAAAAACAACTAAACGGCAGGAGCGCAAAAGCCAGACAAGAGACCCAACCAAACAAGCGCATAAAACCTAAGAAAAAACTGAACGGACTCCGGCAAAAATCAAATTAAACTTGACCGTACACCTATGAAAACCCATGAATGCAGCGCACGGGATTCTAATAGAAATACATCGAAAAATCTATACTTGCCAGCAGAAACAACCAAGACTCTGCATGAAACACGACTGACCATAAACCAAAAATCAAATATATGTGCTGGTCGTAAGCGACTCGTTTCAGCCTACCGAAAAATACGGCATCTTGAAGACTGTACGAATCGTCACAAAAAACGAAGAGGACTGTTCTGGAAATGAGTTTATGACCGTACTATGAAAAAGAATTGCATGCCACGTGGATCTATAAAGAAATCTTTCTGTTCAGCATACCAAACCTCTATATCCTTTTTTTTGGCTACGTAAAAAACCATGAATTCTGTACTTTAGGTAACCAAACCGTCTTATTCAGTGTGCCGGATAATCTATGTATATATAGAGCAGTCTTTATTCCTGTACATAACGTATAAATGTCTTACAAAAACCTACTTAATAGACTTCCAAAAATTATATATATTATTATATGGCCATTAAGGTTAAGAGATAGGTTTTCATTTTAGAAGGATTTAGTTTTCGAAAGTGTTGCTCGAACCAAATTTGTCGCAGAATTCATTTAGGGTATTTCTTGATCACAAATGGTCTAAACCGGACCGGTGCATTTTTTATGAAACTTGTTTGCAAAATAATGCACCCAATTTTGCACAAAAAGAATCCTTACAGACGCGATAAAGCTCAAATTAGTGTAAATTGTAAAAGAAGATTTATTTAAGTTCTAAAAAATAAGGATTTCTTAAATGAAATTTTTATCTTAAACTTGCAAAAAAACAATCCTTAACTCAGGTATGTGTGAAACCGTCCGTATTATCAAAAGGTCTCCATAATAGTAGACGTTCTCAGCTGAGTAAACCATTGTCCAATAATTGCTGAAGCTAGATTGACTTTAGAGCTTTTGCTATCTTAAGACTTAATAATTTGAGTTTGACCATATTAATTTATTGAAAGAGAGCGAGTGGAATTTATTCAAATATCGATTATTAAGTACCACAACATCCTGGTTTTAAAACGGCATATTTTTGGCGTTCTCGAAAGTCCCGGTTACATACTGTTTGTTATGGGGCGAGCTTGTAGGCCAGTCATGACGTGATGGCTCGGTTAGTGTATTCAGTCAATTTTTGAAACTCATTTTTGTAATAACTCCTGCATGCCTAGGCCGCTAACTAAAGCTTAAAGATGTGTTTAATACAGACTTACATTTTGGAATAATTCATTTTCAAAACAATTTGCGTGCGACTAAAACAATAGCGGGATCCCGAGCTGGTTACAGTCGACACCACTGTGCTATTTGGACCCATGACACGTGGCGAATGGCGGGAAGCCTGGCTGGCTAGAGTCGGCATTGGACCCATGACACGCGGACAATAGCGGGATCCCGGGCTGGTCAGAGTCCGCGCCATCGTGGTATTTGCGCCCGTGATACGTGGACAGTAGCGGGATCCCGGCCTGGCTAGAGACGGCACCATTGTGCTATTTGGACCCATGGCCGGCATAAAATATTATTTTTAATTTTGTTTCAGGATCATTCGCCATTCGACGTTGTTGGTTGGCACGGTAACTATGCACCGTACAAATACGATTTGTCAAATTTTATAGTTATCAATACTGTATCGTTCGATCACTGTGTAAGTCATTTTCGGAAACTAATCGACGTAATGTTGTTGCCTGGCAATCGAGGTCAAACCAAGAAATGAGGTGGATTTTGTGTGAGAGTCTGCATAACAGTTATTATTAGTCTAAGTACTCGGAGAATAGTGAAGGTATGGGGTAATGGTGTCCGCGGCCGAAACGAAACTTTGTCGGTCCGGGCCACTGCGACGACCTAAAACGTTGAAATTTTTCAGGTCATTACATTCACAAATTTTCCAAAATTATATTTGGTACTCAGAGTTGCTGTGTAATTCCTTACTTTGATTTGTTACGATAACATTTGTTTGAACACGATGTAAGTCAAAACACCCTTAAACATAAGCAAATTTGGTACGCCGTTGGGCAGGAAATGTGCTTCGTTTGTTTGAAGTTCGTATTTTGGTTTTTTCTTAGCTGGTTGTGGAACTGAAAAATTACTATTACTGTGCCACGTCGGTAGACAGAATTTGTTCAGATCTTGATGACTACATTGTAATAGTTTTTTTAAGTCCCGCAGTGTGTATGTGTTTTGCGGTGTGTGTAACAGACAGTCGGCTGACAGTGCGGAGGCGGGGGACCACCTCACTGCTTCAATATTTCCGTATGCCTTCCCCCTTTATACGGAATTTTTCTTACTATGCTAAATCCATGATTAAATATCCAAAAATTAACGTTTTGTGTATATTTTTAAGAAATAGTGCCTATTTCATTGTTAATAATCGTACTAAGGATCGAAAATGTGTGCTTAACAGTTAACAGCTACCTCATAGTGTTGCTATAATGTGGCATACTTTCAGTTCGTTCTTCCCACACCCTTCAGTTTGAAAATGAACATGGAGCTCCCAAAGTTGCCTTTTCCGTGTGTTTAGGAGACTGTGGACAGATCAGAACGGTTTTTAGGTTTTGGTGTTTCGCCTTGTATATTTCTTAGAGACAATGGTAAAGCTGAACAGTCTGCTTATTTTTCGCCCGTATCATGTTGTTCTATTGCTAGCTGATCGTCGGTAATGAGCTTGTTTTTAATATCTTCACCATAACAAATTTTTCTTGTGGTAATTCGTTGTAGTACTGTTTGTATACAATTGTACTTGGAACTTTGAACTCAAAGGAGATCGCAGGATGCTTTTGTGAAACTTATCGTTGTTTTGAGTTTTTTCTCACTGAAAGCCTTGTTCGAAACCAAATTGCAAATTTATAAATGTTTCCAAACCAAGTTTGTATTCTACGCTGTTAAATAATAGACCGAAAAGCCAAAAACCGACATTTTACCTCAAATTGAAATAAAAAAAATTTTAATGTCATGTGTATTTTAACATTGAGCTAAGTGCTGGCAGTGAAATTTTCAAAAGATATGAGTATTTAGGTTCTATCGCTGTTTAACTCAAGTAGCTGTTCAGATGTTTGCGTTACCTTTATATTGTTTTGTTTGTTTCGTTTCAGGATCTATCGATATTCACCGTTTTCACGTGTCAATCGGATCGGCCGGGCGTTGCCATTGCCGATTTTGTCATATTTCCACCTCGTTGGGGCGTTGCCGACACCACGTTTCGGCCGCCATACTACCATCGCAATTGTATGAGCGAATTTATGGGCCTTATCAAAGCGTATGAGGCTAAGGTGAGTATCCCTGAATAGGAATGACTGACCACAGGTTCGGTTCTGGTTCGGGGATCGCCAATCGCTTTATTTTAGACCCTGCATTGTCATATTTTATTTTAATCTTCCAACCACTGCATTTTCTTATTTCGATAAGGTATAACGTCACAGTGATAGTTACTAGATTCTTGCAGTTGAGGATGGTTTTATCTGTGGCTGTCATTGTGTTAAATCACCTGTAACAGCCCTCATGTTTGACGTATGTAAAACCTTAACACATTTGAAACCCTTCAAGGTTTATTATGCTGTTCTGAAGACTTGCAGTAACATGACAACATTGGTAATATCATATTTCTGGCAAAGGGTCTACGAAACACTTTCGAATCCACTAAAACGACCCAGGGAATAGTCCCACAAAAATTAGAGTAGATTTCGATAAGGTGATAGTCTGGGAGTCGATGAGTCATTTCGGATAGTTGGTTTCTGTTATTCGATACAAAGCCTGAGTTGCGAGGTATGTGAACTACGAAACAGTGGTACTCATATCGCACTATTTGGCGAAGAACCCTTAAAATTAGGTTTTTGCTAATTTTGATCTGAAGGTGAGGTCGGAGTTCTTAGCGGTCAATTAAAGGGCACGTCATGATCTTTTTCTGATGACCAAAAAATTTGTTAAAATCCAACTACCTGAAAATCAGTTATGAGTTATACCGCAGGCAAATTTTTTTCGCGATATTCCATCTGCCTACCGCCCGAGTAGAAACTAGCTCGTTCCGTTTCAACAATTTTTTTATTTACTTTAAATTTCAAATAGATATGGTCATTTAGGCTATCAAATTATATTTGTTACGATCTGGTTATGACAATTTACCCGTAAAAATGTTTGGCATAAAAGGAACAAAACATTGATTCTACGGTTACTGTGCATGGTTCAGTTTCATCTGTACAAGGCTGAGCTCTCCTTTCGCTGAAAATTTTGCTAGGGGCATGAACCGGGAGGCGCACTATTTTAGCTGGCGGCATTTTGCCAAGAAATTACGGTGAAAAATCGTGTCAGAAACACTGCTAAAACGCTTATGAAGGAGAGAAAAAACGATTTTGAAGCAAATTTTGACAAAATTAACCGAATTTTTGGGTTTAAAATGGAATTTTAGTAAAATTTTTGATCAATTTCTATGTCATATCTGGTTGTTTTTACCCAGTAGAAACAAAAAATTTGCCAAGAGGCGATGAACCGGGGAGCCTAACATTTGTCAGGGGGCTCGAACCGGGGCACCCGGGTTTTGTCTGGGGGCACTTGAAAGTACTAGTCTCCCAATATGGAGAGCCCAGCAGGGGAACCGTAATAGGAAACGTTTATGGAATATTCGTGTTGTAGGAAGACGGCTTTCAACCGGGTGGCGCCTCGCTCCACAGCATGATGACACCGCACTGTCCGGACGCCAAATGCTTCTCGGCAGCCTCGGAAGGTCGCTTGGTACCAGTCCGTGTCGCCGACGGTACCCAGTCGTTTATGTTCGAGTCGGCGCTAAGTCTCGTTGTCACCGATTTCGCTAACCGGACGAGCGAAGTTCTCGACCCTGGCTATTACCGGTGTTGGCAGAGGCTACCCAAACTGTTTAAGCCACCGCCTCAGGATGACGTCAGCGGTGATAAGAGGTAAAATATTGAGGATTAAGAGCTATCAGAAGTCATAAGGAGTATTTTCGTTGTTGAAGCTGTCACACGTGCCATCAGTCTTTTGTTATTTTATTCGGCTATGATGGTAACAAACATGTGTTGCAGCTACCGCGCAGGGTAACCATTTTTTATTTTGGTATGAACATTATTATCGTCATAAACAGTGAACTTACAATAGTCCATTGATGGGCAATCACTGTTATGGTACGCCGGATATCCGCACGAATCATTTCAATATTTAAGTTTAAAATGTCATTTTCTTAATATTTTAAACTTTGGGTCATTGCTCTAAATCTACTGCTCTGACAAAAAAAGTGCTATATCGTATAGTTGTAACTATGTATCAATGGGTTCTTTTACACTGCACATGACTGGAAAAATTATAGCTTATAATGTCGGGCACCTTGTTTATAATCCCAACACCAAAAACTTTCCAATTCCAAGTTTTCTGACATTTGGGCAGGATATTGGTCGAGCAGCGCAATCACAAAGCCAGGGCCACAATTTTGGACTCCATTATGCTTCAAATAAAAAGAGCGCGAAAATCAGTCAACCCCATAATAACTCCACGGCACAAAGAGACTAATTTTTGCACGTGACCGCTATTTGGGTGTAATACTCGGGACGCTGCTGCCCCACGAGCTTCCAAAACGCAGTGGCCGTACGACCCCAGCTATCGTAGCCTCATGGGCGAACCTAAAGTGCTCATTCTGGACAACCTCCCTCGGTCAGACCCAAGAAGGTACGGAACTTAGCAAGCCGCAGGAGCGCTTCACAAAACGTGCTCCAATCACTTGCGTACTTCGCCTACGTGGTATATACTACCTTTGATATCCTCAAGGAGGTTTTCAATAATAATTTCTTGACAAGCAAAAGATCAGCTTATCGAGATCCACAACTTTGCTGACTAGGACTTTTTTTGTGATACTACACTCTGGTCCACGGTGGTCCCGAATATGATTCGTCGGCCCTTTGCCAGAAATGGCAGTTTTTCAGATTTCACCGTGTTATTACTTGTTTTTATCATACTAAGCGTGCATATTAGGTTATCAAGCACACTTGATACTATGGTTTTGCTATCTAGAGTCCAACTTGACTGTATCATTTCTTTTCATTTGGTTTCAAGGCTTTAACGGTCGACGAACCAGATTTCCATAACGTAGTGTGTTTTCATTTGTCTTCTTTGTATTGCGCGTAGGGCATGAAGAATGGTCTATATAGGTTTTTCTGAACCCTGAATACAATAATTTCGTTATATTGAGTCCAGCGTGCATATTCCAATCCTCGTCATTGGTTGCCAATAAGTTTATGGTCAACGTTGCCGATTTCCAGAGTATAGTCTGCCTTCTGTGATTTGGTTACATATTGCGTACAGGTCTTCACGAATTGTTTTATATAGGTTGTCAGGTAGGCTGAATATATAATGGTTTTGTTATCTAGACGCCAGCACAAGTATTTCATGCGTTGTTAGCTGTTTTCGATGGATTTAGAATCGACGAGATTTTAGGATTTTCAATGGATTCAGGGTGCAAGAGGATTTAGGGTGGTATATATACATCAAACACAACCTGTTATATGTGATTAAACAAAACGATAACTCAAAAATGAAACCACGCTGGCTCCGTTTCACCCTGGTTTGCGAGTTACTAGTTTAGTTATTTATTTTTCTAGGAATGCAAATGGGTCAATATAAGAATGTACTCTGACGGCTGCTAACAACAACACAAAATAGAACGCGACCGTTCCGCCCTATTATCTTCGGCTGTGCAAACTTGCCATATCTGATTTTCTCTATTGGTGGTGCTACAACACCTTGCGTAATTCCAACTATTTTTTCTGTTTATTGTATATTTTGAGATGTTTACAAAATTAGTTTTTATTTTTTCAAGTTTTGGTATATAATAATTTCGTAATACTATATAATATTTAATAATTTTTTGCTTACAATACTTGCCATAAATGACCGCTGCTCGTTCGAAAAGTCCTTTGTGGCCGGTATTTGTGTATTGCTAAATAAAAATTTTGATTTTCTGCGGTAATAATATTTTAAATATACCTGGTTTCCGCAATAGGGAGATACAGGGTCGCTGACTACTAAACGCTACCCTTCCCACACCCCGAAAGTCTGACCCCTGAGAAAAGTTTATCTTTGACTAAAGATAAGATGTAACTTTAACAAATTCTGACATTTGTTGCACATCTCAGTCGTAAAATGCAGTTAGTACTCACCCTGATGCGTACATAAAAATACAAGACAACTATATAGTATTATTACTAATATGCAACATATTGATTAGTATATATTTCCACTTTCCCCGGTGACCTTTCCACGCGAACTTGGGGTCACACCTGAACCATCCGGAACCCATGCAACAACTATACGTACCACATCGATAGCTTAGCCAGAAGTTGGCGCTATTTATGATCTTCGCTTGACTTCAAGGTCATGATCAAACAATATATCTCGTTTTGGCTCATGGCGTGGTGACTTGGCGAACGTTTCCGTGTCATTACATTTGTGCTTGTGGGTTTTGTAAATTTGTCGGACTAAAGGCCTGGAATAGGCGTAACTTGAAAATGAAGTGCCACGCCGTAATACAAGGTCTACGAAGCTGAAAATTATAATAGGTGACCTGACCTGTAGAATTGAAATATTTATGACATTGTGTTCGTGTAGATTGGGGTGATGGTCGTAAACCAAGTCAAGATATCAATACAGCTTCGACTATACAGTCTCACGTCAATAATTATTGCGAGCAATAATTGTTCTAGTTCCACGGGCAACATTTTTGCACTTGAGTGAATACCCTAGACCCATACAAACATAGACTCTGTCGTTATGTAATGTTTGGTTCGTTTGATTTTGCTGTCCTCTAATTTTCTGAAGACTGAGTGCGAGGTCTGATTATAATATGGACGTGAAAATAAAATTCGTTATGACTAGTGTTAGCGGCGCACCTTTCCGGGCCGGGAAACTGTCTCTAAAATGTATTATGAGAAACGTTGATCAAAAATTTTATGTGAGTTGACTCAAATTGAACTTCTGAATAATTGGTCGGTGCCGACAGTGGACCGAAACATCTTCTTAGTTGGTTCATCAGTTTTGGCATAATTACGTATTTAAAGCTAAAATTTTGCCATCTGGCAGCTATCTCATTTGCAAAACCGGGTTTGCACAACCAGCAAAGTGCCACCTTTTTATCCGAACATTTCCACGTTTTACAGCTACAATTACAATAAGAATTAAGTGCTCAAAAATCGATCCAAGCTTCGTTCGATTTCGATAGTTTGCGTTTAAACGAAAGTCGATTAATTTAACAATTTCGATTGCGTCAAAATAAAAAAATAATTTAAAAAATTTGTTAGTTCACGTTTAATTTAACGAATTTCGATTTTGTTGAAATAAAAAATATTTTAATAAAATGGTAGTTTGCGTTTAATTAAACAAATTTCGTTTTAACGAAGATCGATCGACTGCGTCTTCGTTCGATTTTATAAACATTTAATTCTGATTGTAACTGTACATACATCTGTGAAATTAGGGTAACGCCATTGAGAACCAAATACATTTTTGTTGCAAGAAATGCAGTCGAAATTTTTTGAACTAGCTTTCGAATGGTAGTATATCTGTGATTGCTGTATCTTCAAAATTGACCAATATTTTGGTGTTTGTCGGGTGGGCTAACCGAAAAGACTCGCATCGGTGCCCACTCCAGTTTGATATTAGTGCTCCCTCCAGTTTGATATTGGTATCTCCCCCAGTTTGATATCGGTGCCCCCTCCAGTTTGATATTGGTGCCCCCTCCCGTTTGATACTGTTCCCCCTCCAGTTTGATATTGATGTCCCCCAACCGTTGGGACACTTAAGACTCTGTTAGCGGCAAAAAGCACTAGGCTCAATGTTCTGAAGTAATTTTTATATCAACGGATTTCTGATAATGACATTGTAAAAATATTAATAAATCACGTCGTTTCGTCTTAAAGTCGAAAAATAATTTCTGGAAAACCTAATACTTTGTGTATATACATTATATGGCAAATAAAAACACGATTTAAGAAGTTATAGGGTACCTAACTATTTCAGAAGCATGCATGCCCAATGGGGATTACATCCCCCGGTGTTGATTTTACTTAGCAACCCATGGGTACGGGGTATGGCGCCCTCATGGTTCATCAACCCAAAATTTCTAAATTTATTGTGACGTCCTGGGAGGCTGAGAGCTTGCACTTGGGCGTATTCGGCCATGGGAAACTTATTGCCGGTGTTAGTTTTGTTCTAACGTGTGCGGTATTGTGTAATATCCACATATAGCATATCAATATGCTATCGAGAGCTGATTAGCTGTTCACGCAAAAGGCGTAGGTGTACTTATACTTCACTACGTTCTGCAATCTCGATAGTGTTACTAGTTTGGAGGCTGCAGAAATACGTAGATATTGTAAAGCATTCTAGAGATAATGCCTGGACTTTTTCGAAAATATTTGTACATTTTCTAGAAATGGTGGGCTGTATCTCCGTAATAAACCTAAAACATCCACCGTTTGAGCTGTTTTCGAACAAAACATTATTGTAACTAATAGCTCGTCATATCGCCATCTTTGTATGCCTTCCGCTAGATACACTTTCGTATACTGCATCAAATTGAGTGTGCTTACAACGCATGGAGTGTAAAATAAACAATTTCGCCCTGTGTCCAGTCGCCTCCCTTTACTACACGTACGTTTGTTACATGTTGTTCTGTAGGAAACTTAAAATATTAACTTGGTTTATATGGTTTTAAGAGAAAATAAAAACTAATTTTCTAATTAGTGGTCAGAGACACTGTTTATGCTAGCGTGGGTAACCAGTGCCCATCAGTTAGATGATAATAATAATAACTTTCTAATCAGAATATAATAAAAACTGTGATACTGCTCGCACAGTTTCAATAAATACAGTTCATTGCCAAGAACTCGGTTTCTGGATGCGTTGCAGAAAACGTTGCCTTGCTTCAATGTAAACTAATTTACAAAGTTTGCAAGCGCACTGGTTGGTGCTTGATGTAATTTATGTTAGCCAAGCTTACTCTAAGCTGCTATGTAATCCATGCTCTGTTACCGAGTTGGACCGGTTTAATTCGAGCATAAACCGCAGACTTCTGAATAAGTAAAATATATAGATGACAAAACGTCGACCTGGCTTTGTTTTGTTAACAAACTCCAGCAGGTTAAGATGATAAATTCCTACTGAAATTATGTGCTCTACTTAAGTTTCACACGGCAAATTGTTGATTTAATCTTTTCTATGGCTTGGTTGTATCGGAACTTGATCATTGTATATATTACATATGTTTGAACCACAGATGAAGCAAAAATGTGGAAAATTTCAAACAAAATTTTTAAACCGGAATTCCGGTATGGTTTTTGCCTTTTGCCTGAACCGCAACCGGAATACGATTTTCGCCGGAACCGGAATTAAGGTAACTTCCTGCTCGTGATATGTAGAGTTTAATTTTGTAAAAATGCATTGCTAACATTACACAGATGAAACCGTAAATTAGCAACTGAAACATTTCGGGATCAGTTGCATAAAATTTTCGGTTACCTGATTTTCCTTAAAAATTCTGACATCTTTATGACCGTTTACTATTATCTATGTAATATAGTTTGCATTTTAGGCTGTATCTAAATAATGAATGTTTAAATAAATTTTAAGGATCAACTCCACGATATCGATGAGGACTGTAAAGTATTGGACACATTGGACGAACATGTCAAGGTTTTATAACGAATAAAATGTACCTGGATTGGATTCAGACACAACACTGCAGTACGGTGGATTACTGTAGACATTATTAAATATGCCGTTATGTCAATACATTGCTTTTTACAACTTTCTATTGTCATATTCTTGTGAGCAATATGGTTATGTAAAGTGTTCTAGAATATTCTGCTGTCTAGGGATATTATGACCTTGTAATTGCGTTGCGTTAATTAAGAGGGGTATCAATGGTAACGAGTACGGCTACGTATTTGCTAATTAGCCACGAGTTCACATTTGGAACTGTTGTGTTATTGCAAAAATTATATTAATATAGATAGATGAAGTTTGTTATTTGCGCAGCCAGCGAAGCGAGCAAGCATTTGTTTGTATGCGCACTGATAAATGTTACCGTGTTCGTACATCCGTCCGGCTAGTTTTTTCTAAATATCTCAACAACGAATGAAGGTATTCCATGTGGCTATTTGCATCAGGTTCGTCACCCCATATAGGTTCCGTCTTTGTAACCTGCCCTTGTGGTATGGTGGACCTCGTTTAAAGAGGGTACCCATCAATTTTTGCCACCGAGGCAAAATGCGTTATTAATTATATCTCAAATCGCGGTCATAGTATCGAAAATGTTGCATAATGTTCTCCTTGATGAGATCTACAACTTCGTTGCACATTTTTTGGTCAGATTGGTGGATAAGGTGATAGGGGCACAAATTGGGTTCCAAAAACCCATTTCACTTTCTATAAATGATAATTTTAGAATACTTGTTAGGTATTATATGATTAGCATTGTATTGTCGCTACAAAGGTTTTCGAGGTAATTGAAAACAATGGAGTAATTTATTTGAACGTATTGATGACTTTTTACTGTAACTCATAAGTTTAGCCCTTTACCGCATGTGGTTGATCTACAGCAACTTTTTACAATACAGATTAATGCGTTCATTCGGTTCGTTGCGTACGTGCGTTTGGCTACGTATTATTAATTAGCAGTAGGCGTAGTTGTAAGCAACGCTATCGTTGTAGCTTAATAGTTAGTGAGCGCGTCTTTAAGTTAAACACTCCTTCGTTCGATTCATCGATGTTGGGCTTAGAGTTCGGAAGGTTTGTTCAACATATCACGGTTACTTTCAAGGAGACAATTCCTACCCGCTTTATTTTATGAATGGACTTTGTGTCTGCCGCATGATATTTTAGTGAACAATGTCTCCCACCGCGAAGACCTTGGGGTCATTCGGGCCCAAGTAACCGTATTAAAGCGTTACCTTATTAGTATATCGAGAACCTCATGGTCTTCATTTTATTTACGCCCCTCAGGGCTACTTTGGCCTGTTCCTCCATGAGACTCGGAGGGTGACCGATGAACTTTTCCCCATGAAATGCAGGTGACAGCGCGAAACACATCGCGACATATCTCAAAGCTAACAGTGCTTAAGCTGTATAGCGTTACACTCTTCATTTTATTATACACTGTTGCTATAACGTCTTGTTCTACCCTGTCTGCCTAAGTGTTCTGACGGTGGATTGCTTTCAGATTGTCATGCTGTGTTTAGTGTGCTTTTCGTCATGGCGTATATTTGTTTTCCTATATATATATTAGGAGACCGTAATGGCGAAGAGTATATGTCGAAATTACGGACCTGTAATATTTACCCGTGTTATATAGTGGAGGTTTTCGACACTTGGTTTCGACGGTTAAACTACTATGACCATTTGATGTGGTTTGGTAATGCTCGTCTTTAGCGAGTTCGAGGAAACGTAATGCCGCCGCATTGTTCAGTCGCGATATTTACAGATTAAACATAGTGCGCTGCAAAATCATTGAGCCAAATTTGACTCAACTAACAGTATTTTTTGTCTTGCGAAGTTTTGACAACAGTTATTTGCACTTAAAGGTTATTTTCAGCAGAAAAGCGACTGTAAACTATTGACGATAGAGAGAATAAATCTCAATATCGATTTGCAAATGGACACGTATTTCTGATATATTCAATTTATATGTCACCTCCATAGGCGAATGTTGAAATTTGTTTATTGCTGCATATGCACTTTAGTAAATTGTAGGCTAAAGATATTTTTGTGGAATGTAAAGATTATCTTTTGGAGCGAGATCTTGCTGATTCGCAGAATAATGCGCCCATTTACTCGAAAATATTTGTTACATACGACATGTCTTACGTAGCTGTGTTTCATACGACATGTCGTATGTACCAGTGTTACTGGTGTCCCCCTACAGTTTGATATTGGTGCCCCTTCAGTTTATTATTGCTGCCACCACTGCAGTTTGATATTAGTGACCCTCTCCAATTTGATATTGGTGGGCCCCCTCCAGGTTTATATTACTGTCCCCTCAAGTTTGATAGTGGTGCCCCCTCCGGTTTGAATATGATGCTCTCTCCACCTTGATATTGGTGCCCCCCTCCAGATTGATATTGGTGCTCCTCTCCAGTTTAATATTGGTGTCCCCCCACCAGTTTGATAGTGGCGCTTCCTCCACTTTGAGATAGCCCCAGATTGGTATTGGTGTCCCCTCCAGTTTGATATCGGTGCTCCACCATGTTGGTATTGGTTCCTAATCCAATTCGATATTTGTGCCCCCTTCAGTTTGATAGTGGTCCCCCTCCAGCTTTACATTGGTGCTTAGTCCAGTTTGATATAGTCCCTCCAGTTTGGTATTGATGCTTCCTTCCAGTTTAGTATCGGTGCCCCCCAGTTTTATATCGGTGCTCCCTCCAGTTTGATATTGGTATCTCCCCCAGTTTGATATCGGTGCCCCCTCCAGTTTGATATTAGTGCTCCCTCCAGTTTGATATTGGTGCCCCCTCCCGTTTGATACTGTTCCCCCTCCAGTTTGATATTGATGTCCCCCAACCGTTGGGACACTTAAGACTCTGTTAGCGGCAAAAAGCACTAGGCTCAATGTTCTGAAGTAATTTTTATATCAACGGATTTCTGATAATGACATTGTAAAAATATTAATAAATCACGTCGTTTCATCTTAAAGTCGAAAAAGTAATTTCTGGAAAACCTAATACTTTGTGTATATACATTATATGGCAAATAAAAACACGATTTAAGAAGTTATAGGGTACCTAACTATTTCAGAAGCATGCATGCCCAATGGGGATTACATCCCCCGGTGTTGATTTTACTTAGCAACCCATGGGTACGGGGTATGGCGCCCTCATGGTTCATCAACCCAAAATTTCTAAATTTATTGTGACGTCCTGGGAGGCTGAGAGCTTGCACTTGGGCGTATTCGGCCATGGGAAACTTATTGCCGGTGTTAGTTTTGTTCTAACGTGTGCGGTATTGTGTAATATCCACATATAGCATATCAATATGCTATCGAGAGCTGATTAGCTGTTCACGCAAAAGGCGTAGGTGTACTTATACTTCACTACGTTCTGCAATCTCGATAGTGTTACTAGTTTGGAGGCTGCAGAAATACGTAGATATTGTAAAGCATTCTAGAGATAATGCCTGGACTTTTTCGAAAATATTTGTACATTTTCTAGAAATGGTGGGCTGTATCTCCGTAATAAACCTAAAACATCCACCGTTTGAGCTGTTTTCGAACAAAACATTATTGTAACTAATAGCTCGTCATATCGCCATCTTTGTATGCCTTCCGCTAGATACACTTTCGTATACTGCATCAAATTGAGTGTGCTTACAACGCATGGAGTGTAAAATAAACAATTTCGCCCTGTGTCCAGTCGCCTCCCTTTACTACACGTACGTTTGTTACATGTTGTTCTGTAGGAAACTTAAAATATTAACTTGGTTTATATGGTTTTAAGAGAAAATAAAAACTAATTTTCTAATTAGTGGTCAGAGACACTGTTTATGCTAGCGTGGGTAACCAGTGCCCATCAGTTAGATGATAATAATAATAACTTTCTAATCAGAATATAATAAAAACTGTGATACTGCTCTTTTTGTTTTTTTGGGTTTTCTTTTTTTTTTTGTTTGGTGTTTGTTGTTTTGTTTTTTTTTTTTTTTTTTTTTTTGTTATTTTGTGTTTTTTTTTTGTGTTTGGGTTGTAATTGGTTGTGATGGGTGTTGGATGGGGTTGGTGTATGTGAAATGTTTTTTTTTTTTTATTTTTTTTGTATTGATTACTTATATTTTTGTTTGGTTTTTTTGTTTTTTGTATTTGTTTTTCGTTTTTTTGTGTGTGTTTGTGTTGTTTTTTTTTTTGTTGTTTGGTGGGGTTGTTGGGGCTGTTTGAAAAAAATTTTGGGGGGGATTTATTTTTTGTTTTGTGGGCTGTGTTTTTGTTTTGGTGTTTGTGTTTAATTTTTTAAGGTTGGTGGTTTTGGTTTTGGTTTTTTTAAAAAAATAAATAAAAAAATACTAAAATATTTTGTACAGAAAAAAATTTTTGGTGCGAGCATATATGATTTTGTCTCTATTTTGTTCTGTTGAATTTTGTTTCTTACGCAGGTTTTATTTTAATTGATGAAATATTAAAAAATTTGGGGCAGAAGAGTTCGGTTACTCTTGCCAGGGGAGCCGAAAATCCCCGGGCCCGCCACAATCCGTCAATTTGGGAAAGCCAGGTAATGTCAAATAATCTTAGCACTTTATTGTTATTTTCATAAATGATATGTTGACAGAAAAAAATATGTACTCATCATTAATCTAATCTTCTGTGTTGACTTATTTAATAAACCATTTCGGCAATAGCTATTTAATTCTTGTATTGTTTATTTTTCATTTCAGAACAGTCCAAAAGTGTCCGTACGGTTTGTACGCTGAACAGCTGTCGGGAACTGCCTTCACGATCGCTCGAGAATATAGTGAAAGGAGGTTAGAATTTTAACCAATATTTGTTAGTACAATGATGTATGAAGAAATTTTATATTTTTAAACACTATTTTTCGGGAAAACAAGTTTTTTTATCAGAAAAGTATGTACCCTATTTTCGTTAAAATGTCTCGTTATTGAATTTGAGTTACTCCGCTTGTTTGATTCGGTGATAATGGGCCGCGTTTGTATAAAATTTAATTTTGTGCTGTTGTACTTAAAGGTTTAAAAATGTTTGACAGGTTTTACCCCTATTCGTCCTCGAACGTCCAGAGATGTTCATAGAGTTCATAAAAAAGGTCAGAAGTTTGAACAGAATTTTTTAGTTAGGCCGTCGTGATGAGCAAAATTTCACTAAACTGGTGACACGCTTCCGCTGGGTTTTCGTTCGGGTGTGTTTTATGTAGTAGTAACGTCAATTGATTCACTGCTTCTGATCATGATAATATTTTGTCCTATGCATTTTAGCGGCTTTGCTCTTATTTCGGGTTTTGAACAATCGCTTTATTCTCCAATTTCTGCTGATCATCGTTTTTTTTTCAGATGCGATGGCGCCCGTTTCCAATTCCGAGTACGTCAGCGAAGAAACAGGATTTCGTTGAGGTAGTGCATTCGAACAATGATTGTTGCTTTTTGATAAGGCGATACGAATCCTACACAGTCAAGTTCTGGGGTCAGAACTTCAAGGCTCAATAAACACTTTTGATGTCAAATTATCAAAAGTGCAGTCCAGGTGGCGTAGTAGTTGCCCGAAATTTGATTTCAAAACCGTTTTTGAATGACCAAACAACAAATCTTATGTGTAATCTTTGATAGTCTAACATGCCTAATTGTGCTATACATTTTATGGAATTCGTCCAACCTATTTCTCATATCCCCCCGCCTTTATACCACGCAGAATTATTGGAATTATGATTTATTATTGCAAAGTGCTATTCTTTCGGATCGAACAGCTATTTTTTCATTCTGCTTAATTAATATTGATTAGATAACTATTTTTTAATCCATTAGGTATAATTAGGGTTTGGCCACGAAAGTCGATATTTTCTGGTATGATGTCTATATAGCATTTCCACGTATACTATCGGGAGCTATTGGTCGCACATAAAGGCTTAGTGTACCTATACTTCACTGATTCTGCAATCTCGATACAGTTACTAGTTTACTTGACCGCTTTCAGGGTTTGGCACGATAGCCGGTGCCGGAGCGGTTTTTCGCTGTTCACGTTTATACGGCAAATTGTGGAATGGGCGACAATTATTTCTACAACGCTGACGGAGATATGCTTATCGGTTAGTTGAACATTACTCTTTTGCGGGAAATGTGTACTGTTTTGTCTTGCGAGCGACCGAACAATGAGCGGGCAGCTGTCAGTTGTGCTGAGTACGTCTGGAGTGAAACGGGCTTTGGCAGCTACAGAATTAGCTGCAGAATTATAGATTGGTGTTTTTTCGGTCTTACGATTGTTTTTAGTCAGGCGTCGTGGTTATTGGCATTGCCAAAAATTCGAGATGTCATCACAACGTTTCACCGGTTTACTTCCGCTCCTTTGATTCTACAAATATTTTTGTCACATATTCGAGGTAAACTGAAAACCTTTGTATAGCGTGGTGTTTTCCTCAGCACAATTGCTGGAGCTATTAAAAGGGATGGGGGTCACATATTGGTGTGTAAACTGAAAACCTTTTATAGCGTGGTGTTTTCCTCAGCACAATTGCTGGAGACATTAGTTAAACGAAGGGATTGGGTCACTGGTGCATAAATTGTTGGCCATCATTCTCGATTCTAATGTTTGGTGGTGTCAAGGCATCAACCCAGCGGCTCTAAATTATTCACTCAAATTGTTTTACTCTAGTTAGTTGTGTACAAAGCCGTAGACGTAGCCGAATAAGAGCTTAGCTCACCAACATTATTATCGTTACATTTTGATATTGTTTACGAATGTCGACATTTAATTGAATTTCTGCCGTTTCAAAATACCGAAGTGTCGGGAAGTAGTGATTATGTAAAACTTTTGGCATTTACCGTCGTTTATATTATGCTGAAATTATTTATTTTAATAGAAAAAAAAAATAAATTCTTAAATGTATAAAATTTCTTAATAGAAAAATGGACGTTACGTCCAAAAAGTACGTATGATAGAAAAAATTCGGAAAAGCCTGAGACTCAGTAATAATCCTGTGATTTCGGCAGTACATGATTAAGTAGTTGGTTTTCAGTCAATCATCAGAGCAGTAGCCAAGGACGAATTATTTATTATTAACTGCGTACGCAAACAAATTTAGGCGTGCGCGCTTTAGAGCAGATAATTTTGCGCGTGACTTAGAGGCCGAAAAATTGCCACCTGGTAATAGCAATCTAGTTTGGCCGATTGTCGTGTTTTTATTGTGAAAAAAATAAAATTTTAAGGAATTTCAATCACGATTTTTGTTTTACTGATCCCCTATTAAACTTCACACTACCGACGGATGTCTGAGACAATATTAACATGTTGGTTAATCAGTTAAGACCGATTTTAGTTTTACACGATGTGCAGATGACGGTGTTCATCGTGTTTTTGTATATTAACATAGCTTTCCATACTATTTTAGTTCCACAAAAAGGAATTATTCATGTTCGAACGGAATTTGGACTAATCGACGCCGGTACAAACGAAATTTGTGTAATTCAGGTTAGTGCCAAAGTCCAGTTCACATCTTTTGTAGAAGAGTATCGTTACACTTAGCCATGCTCGTATACTTTCATTTCGCGATGGTGTGGTCGTTTTTGGTAGCCTACCCCCCACGCAAGAGATTTCAGGGCTGTATTGGGTTCGCGCAGGTATGATGGGTTTGAAACGCAAGCCGGAAGTGCAGGTATGTCTTTACACACATAATCCCAACCTCAATTTTAATATTATTTGAGTCAGTCACAAAGTAGTGAATGCTTAATTGGTCGATCAATGGCTCGCATGCAACTGAATTACCCGACATTCGCTGTGCTGTAAACAATACTGTCCGAATGAGACCGCTAATTCTGGCGAGTTTTTAAATATGGGAACGGAAATGAAAAGCTACTAATGCAATGATACACACGCGATTAACCATTTTACTCCACAACTGCAATAAATTTGTGTGGATCGACAGATTTTGACTTTTGAAATGGCGAAATATACAGTACTCGCCAAAAATGAGCACGAAATTTGTTCGATGATGCGCGACATTTTAAGTTTGTTCGCGAGCTGTTAGATATTCGTTCGTTCGAAAGGTGACACTCATTTCTGGTGACTACTGTACTTTTGGCAAATAGTATTGCCCGAAATTATTGATAAGCATCCAAAACTGTCTTTAATTGTATTCTTACTTTTTAATTTTGCAAAGTCGTTTACTATTACAAAGGTACAGTTACAATCAGAATTAAGTGCATATAAAATCGAAAGCAGACGAAATCGAACAATAGCGAAATCGATCGATCTTCGTTTAAACGAACTTCGTTAAATTTAACGCAAACTAACATGTTTTATAAAAATAGTTTTTTTTATTTTAAAGCCATCGAATTCGTTAAATTAAGAGTGCATTAAGCAAGAGTATGACACTTCCCTGACCACATATTAGCCGGTGTTTATGATACGGGCGTTTCGGCTGACCCCATTTTCTGGGGGGTCGAGATGCCCCGACCTCCCCCCGCCAGGTTCTGAAGGGGTAGCTCGGACCCCTCGGCCAGTTTTGGGGGGGTACGTCGGACCCCAATTTCTGGGGGGTCGGTTATAAGCAGCTGCCGGTTCAACCGAGCCCACCCCCAAAAAAACGAGGGGGGCTCAGTGCACTTGGGCCTCCTCCCAAAAAACTGGGGGTGTCAGGCCAAAAACGCCCGTATCATCAAACACGGGCTAACATGTGAGTGCAGGGAAGTGTTATACTCTTGCCTAATGCACTCTTGGTTAAATTAGTCGATTTTCGGTCAAACGATCGAAATCGAACGAAACTTGGTTCGATTTTTGAGCGCTAAACTCTGATTGTAACTGTAGTGCTTTGGGTTGACATGCCAAGTTTTGAAAAGGGACCTGTGTCATGTGATCAAATATGGCTCCAGGTTGTAAGCGAGCTTCAAGTTTAGTTCGAGACGCGAAATTATACTATAGACAAAATTAACAGACATTTGAGAGAGGAGGGGGTGATGGGTAGCAGATAAAGAATCTGTCCCATGGGGGCATGACAAACTACTGATAGAATAGGTATTTCCATGCCTATACTTTTAATGTTTGGATTAGCTGCTACACCATTACAGCCAACGGTTGCAGCTGAATATTTTTTGTTCACCGACGTATATACGTCATTTTATCTGACACTTGAAGAGTAATCTAAATTTCTATCATTTAAAGTGGGTGTAAATGAGTTTTATTTGTTTGAAAGAACAAAATTTGGGCTTCTATAGGTGTAATTCAAATGCGAATAGCAATATTATATACATATTATCAAGAGTCGATGATGGCCGACTCTGCCTTTTCAGCTTTTTATTGTTTTCGTTTGCGGCACGTCGGAACGTTTTCATAATTTGATCAACCAAACACATAACTGGGGTATAACGGATTCCGTGGATACAAGAACATTGTTGATCTCTGAACATAGATTCCTGGGGTTATCTTAATTTGAATGATCGCGAAACTTTTCTTCAAGAGTTCACAAATATATTCTGTAAAACGCACTATTTTTCTGATTTTTAGCAAGGCATTCGATTCAGTGTCGAAATCGACGAAGAATCCCGTGGCTACATTTGTGAAGTTTGGGGAAATCATTTCACGCTTCCATCGCTAGGACCGATTGGTAGGTTGAATTAAGTTTTTCTGCCATTTCGAATTGACCTGTATCTTCTGGCGTTTCTATTCGCTGAACATTTTGCCAGGGGGGCATCGGGGAGGGGCATCTTAATCTAATGACCAACCAACGGGCCGAAATACAAAAATTTAAAAGCTTGATATTCAGCGAAAAAAGCTAGCTTTGGTAATAAATGGCCTTGGAAAACGTGCTAAAACTTATTCTATTAAGGTTAAAAACAATTGTTTGCCGAATTTAATTAAATTTTTAACTTGATAAAAGATTTTTGTAAAACAAATTTAACAAGTTTTATGTCCGCAAGGAGAGGACAAATATTTTATCATGGGCCCCAACAAGGGGTGGGACACTTTTTGCCAGGGGGTTCTCCACAAACACCCTACTTTTAACAAGCCAGATATTTTTACTTACGAAGCTACTGATTTGATTCCCCTAAATATGTTGCGCTTCGCCTAGGTCCTAACGCGTGGATATTTATTTCAAAGCATTCACATCATTGTGCCGCTTGTAATAATCTTCCTTTAATAAGCACCTGCATTCAGAGTGTGCTCATGCACCAAAAAGATTGTATGACGTAAGATGGCTCAAATATCGAAGATGGAACATGGAAGATGGTTCGAACATATGTATGATACCAATGTCGATTATCATTGCGCCATATGGCTATCCGCACTGTGCAGGAACATTTGTCAATGCAGGTGAAATAAACTAACATGTTAACGGAGTCTCAAATGAAAACACAATGCCAAGTGTAACCGCGAGCCCAAGCTTAAATTGATACAAGATAAGCTTTATTTGTATTTTTATAAAAAAATAAACATTGACATAACTTTCAGATTTTTAAGTAGTTTTCGATTTAGGAGCCAACGGTCTTGCGAATCCGCGTGACTTTGTAACGCCGGTGGCGTGCTACGAGGATCGAGATGGGTTAAGCGGTGGATACCGGGTAGTGTCGAAATTCCAAGGTCAAATGTACCAGGCTGCACAAGTAGGTTTTGTACATGAGCGAAGTTTAGATTTATTTATTATTTAGAAAAACTCGGAAATGCTTAGAACGCTAGAATATTGCTTTTGTTCGACAGTAATAGAGTTTCGTATATTTGTCAAGCCATGGAAACAACAACTATTATCTCGCAGGCGACGGTGAAACGGACGGGCGTGGTTTCTTTTTGAAGTTATCGTTTTGTTTAATCACATGTAATGTACATGGCTAAAGCCTCTTGAAAATCATACAACGTCGTCGACCATGAACCAATCGAAAACAAGTGACAACGTATCAAATATATGTGCTGGTCGTTAGATAGCCGAACCATCGTTTTCAGCCTACCCGAAAACTTATACAGGCAATTCTTGAAGACTTGTACGCAATACGTCACGAAAAAACTGAAGACGGACTCTGTTCTGGAAATCGAGTTTATTGACCGTACACCTATTGAAAACCCATGAATTGCATGCGCACGTTGGATTCTATATAAGCAAATCTTTGTGTTCAGCATACCGAAAAACCTCTATATCTCCTATTTTTGGTGCCATGCACGAAACTACCGAAGACCGTCTGCATTCTGAAACTGGGCGCACTGACCATAAACCAAATGAAAACGTCTAAAAAACCATGAAATCTGTGCTGTACTATAGGTAACCAAACCGTCTTATTCAGTGTGCCGGATAATCTATGTATATATAGACCAGTCTTGATTCCTGTACATAATATAACGTACAAATGTCTTAAAAAACCTACTTAATAGACTTCCAAAAATTTTATGTTATTATATGACCATTAAGGTTGAGAGATACGGTTTCATTTTTCGAAAGTGTTGCTCCAACCAAATTTGTCGCAGAATTCATTTAAGGTATTTCTTGATCACAAATGGTCTAAACCGGACCGGTCCAATTTTTTATGAAACTTGTTATGCAAAATAATGCACCCAATTTTGCACAAAAAGCAATCCTTAATTCAGGAATGTGTGAAACCGTTCGTATTATCAAACGGTCTCCATAATATTAGACGTTCTCAGCTGAGTAAACCATTGTCCAATAATTGCTGAAGGATTTAATTTTCGAAAGTGTTGCTCGAACCAAATCATTTAAGGTATTTCTTGATCACAAATGGTCCAAACCGGACCGGTCCATTTTTATGAAACTTGTTATGCAAAATAATGCACCCAATTTTGCACAAAAAACAATCCTTAACTCAGGAATGTCGGAAACCGTCCGTATTATCAAAAGGTCTCCATAATAGTAGACGTTCTCAGCTGAGTAAACCATTGTCCAATAATTGCTGAAGCTAGATTGACTTTAGAGCTTTTGCTGTCTTAAGACCTAATAATTTGAGTTTGACCATATTAATTTATTGAAAGAGAGCGAGTGGAATTTATTCAAATATCGATTATTAAGTACCACAACATCCTGGTTTTAAAACGGCATATTTTTGGCGTAAATCAATCCTGGGAAAGTCCCGGTTACATACTGTTCTTGTTGAGTGGGGCGAGCATTGTAGGCCAGTCATGACGTGATGGCTCGGTTAGACATCGTAATTTCAGTCAAAATTTTTGAAACTCATTTTTGTAATAACTCCTGCATGCCTAGGCCGCTAACTAAAGCTTAAAGATGTGTTTAATACAGACTTACATTTTGGAATAATTCATTTTCAAAACAATTTGCGTGCGACTAAAACAATAGCGGGATCCCGAGCTGGTTACAGTCGACACCACTGTGCTATTTGGACCCATGACACGTGGCGAATGGCGGGAAGCCTGGCTGGCTAGAGTCGGCATTGGACCCATGACACGCGGACAATAGCGGGATCCCGGGCTGGTCAGAGTCCGCGCCATCGTGGTATTATTCCCGTGATAGGCGGACAAAAGCGGAGTCGGCTTGTAGGCGGCCCGTGGCATCCCTGCTTGTTATCGGCCCTGTGATACGTCCCCCCCGCGGACAGTAGCGGGATCCAGGGCTGGCTAGAGACGGCACCATTGTGCTATTTGGACCCATGGCCGGCATAAAATACTATTTTTAATTTTGTTTCAGGATCATTCGCCATTCGACGTTATTGGTTGGCACGGTAACTATGCACCGTACAAATACGATTTGTCAAATTTTATGGTTATCAATACTGTATCGTTCGATCACTGTGTAAGTCATTTTCGGAAACTAATCGACGTAATCATGTTGCCTGGCAATCGAGGTCAAACCAAGAGATGAGGTGGATTTTGTGTGAGAGTCTGCATAACAGTTATTATTAGTCTAAGTACTCGGAGAATAGTGAAGGTATGGGGTAATGGTGTCCACGGCCGAAACGAAACTTTGTCGGTCCGGGCCGCTGGGACGACCTAAAACGTTGAAATTTTTCAGGTCATTACATTCACAAATTTTCCAAAATTATATTTGGTACTCAGAGTTGCTGTGTAATTCCTTACTTTGATTTGTTACGATAACATTTGTTTGAACACGATGTAAGTCAAAACACCCTT
>JASANE010002607.1:0-21903 GCA_030248225.1 Trileptium ribeirensis | reverse complement strand
ATACCATCGGAAATAAAGCCCGAGGTTAAGCTGTATTTTGGCCTTGCGAGCAGCTGGAATACCATCGGAAATAAAGCCCGAGGTTAAGCTGTATTTTGGCCTTGCGAGCAGTTGGAATACCATCGGAAATAAAGCCCGAGGTTAAGCTGTATTTTGGCCTTGCGAGCAGCTGGAATACCATCGGAAATAAAGCCCGAGGTTAAGCTGTATTTTGGCCTTGCGAGCAGCTGGAATACCATCGGAAATAAAGCCCGAGGTTAAGCTGTATTTTGGCCTTGCGAGCAGCTGGAATACCATCGGAAATAAAGCCCGAGGTTAAGCTGTATTTTGGCCTTGCGAGCAGCTGGAATACCATGGCATCGTTGTCAGCGTAGTGGAAACACGCTGAAATGCACAATTTTTCGCATGACGTCGAATCCTTGAAAGTCCTTATCAAGTTCTTTTTGTAATACAAGAACAGGGACTTTGAACGACTGCCATCTCCTTGAGCAATCTTCAAGCTTTTCGCAAACGCCGCTTCCAACAGAATTGCGCCTAGCTTGCAGACATTAATATCTCCAGAAAGCGCTTTTTCAACGGCCGCTACGTAATCGGGGAAATTCTCCACATTTTTCATACGTTTCATCACCATTTCGACATCGTGATGGACAGAAACGGCCGACATAAATGTGTGTCCCGGCTCAAGATACTTGAATGATCGCTTCAGTTCTAAGGTAACCAGAGTTCAGTGCCATAACGAAAGACCACGTCTCCAATTTTTTGTTCTGTACCCACAATTGTCTAGCGAGATGGTCACGTGCTTAATTTCCAGAAAGCGATTGCTATTTCTGCAAGTAGGTAAAGCCGTTTCGGGACGTGTTCACCTCGATAATGGTCAGATTGAAGCTACGAATGTGTTCAACGATTGAACGATCGTCGACTTTGTTACGTACTGCATCTCCTGTCGCCTCCAGGTTGGGTCATTTGGGTATCGGCGGACGTTAAAGCGTGCCGTATATAATATACAAATATCACAAAAAATAGCGGTGACAGCTTATAATTTAGTTTGTTATCTAATGTTGACTAAGTAGTGGAAAACTTTCATTACAAAATTCGCCATGCACATATCCACAAGACTTGAAACTAGACCTTCAATTTCGGCAAAAATTAGCCGAAACTGGAACCACTAATGGGAGTTTCAGTCACTTCTTGATGTAGGCATACCCAAAATTGTATTAATGAACACAATGTGTTCAACTGAGTTCTACTACAATGCATTGGGGAATCACAACCGCGTAGTACGACTTCCTACGAATACAAAAACATCAATAGTACAAAGTTTTATTCAATGCAGATAAGGATAAAATGTTTGTGATAATGAAACACGATAAATATTAAAATATAATTCTATTTTTGTCAACACATTTGATGCACCATAAAAATGCCGTAAACCAAACGAAAACCAGATCCATCAACATTTAATCTTTATATGAAAGCAAACTGATATCGTTACAGGACATATATATAATATAAAAAACAGACATAGATTTTGATATAAATCTATGCTACTACAACGCTGACGATAGATCGCCCGGTTGCAATTACATATATATGCAGCATTCACAGAAAAATGCGTGCAAAAGCCGGGCAATTCAGTCTCTTACGGCCGACCGTAAGAGATAAAAATCTCTTAATGTTGGCTATATATATTAGTTTCATATAGATAGCTATAAGGCACTTTTGTCTCTTGTAGTCAATTGTAAGATATTTTAATCTCTTCCAGACAATAATTGCAAAATATTTTAGTTTCTTACAGCCGTCTGTAAGAGATTTTTATCTTTTAGACCTGGCCACAAGAGATAAGTCTTTAACGACAGTTCATACGAGATAAAAATATCATAAGGACAGTTATAATAGATTTTACTTTGTAATGCGTTGCTGTTAAAGACAAGTCTTTTAAAGCCAACCGTAAGAGACTTCAAAACCGTACGGATGTACATTTATATCTTATAGCTGGTTATAAAATATTATTTAATTCCACAATGTCAAAATTTTCATTTGATCTAACCTGGCAAAAGTTGCTATTGCGGTAGGTGTGCTCGGCAGTAAGATCTTAGATAAGTAATTCGGTCTAAATTCTTGATTATGCACCTAAGGATTACCGGTTAGAGACTGCATCGGATCGAAAAAGTCTACTTCACCGGAACCGATTACCGAATAAAATTAGAAATTACGACTCATAATTATGCTATGTCCCTGTTCTCTGCCAGGATTGTGTCCAGTCCCAATCCAATTTTTTTCTTTCACGAATCGGTTCATGGGTTCAACAGTAATTTCCATTTATGTGAAACCCTAAGGCTAAACCCAAGTTTTTGCCTAAATCCTTAGCCTGTGAATCGACTGAGCTCATCGAACATAATTCGAGTCAGGTTGTCAATGGGGTTTCAAATTACATATAAATTACAGCTTTATCGAGAAATTTTTTTCGAAAATTAGATGTGACAATGGGTGAATATTGGGAAGCCAAAACGAAAAAAATTACATAAAACGACCATAACGACTATTTTCTGAACCAGCACGTGGATCACAGTCGAATAATCGTTGTATCTTCAAAATTGACCAATTTCGTACTCAAACACAAAGACACAAATTTACTTTCACAATTCCATTTGTTTCTGAATTAACGCACATAATATATCCTGGGTGAGTTTAAATCTGATGAAATGAAATTTTTTATGGTAGAAATACAAACGATACAAATATTAGCATTTTCGTGCAAACTGTATGCAGCAATTACAACAAGGATATATATGAGGCAATGAAGAAGAAAGTTATATTAAAATACAATGTTAATTTATTATTTTAAGGGATTATTTCAAAAAATTACAAAGTAGCTGACACAAAAGAGACAAAGAGTTGCTATAAATATAACAAAAATTTCCATACTTAAACTCGCAAAAGGAGTGGGTACTCAGTGCCTTCCGAATTTATTGCAAAACACCATTAATTTTCATTATCTACAATCATGCATCGACGTGCCAAAACCAATATAGAGTCTGGTTCGGTAGAAACAGAAGTACCATATAACCAAAAGCATAAATGGCACACAATTAGCATCTTGTCTTATGCTCAAGAAAGTAAATTATGGGTGTTTTATGTTTATAATTTAGCGAGACATACACAGCTATATTGAGCATCAACTTACAAAATGAGCCGAATATCAGCCATGTTGCTTGACAAGTGCAGGATATATCCGCGCTTTACTGCGTATTTAGAAACTCACAATGTGCCTCTATGTAGAGAATAAATTGCTCTACAAAATATACACCCATATAGCTTGAGCGGATGCGGAGATATTTGGTTGGACCCATTTAAAATCCCTTTTGACCGTGAAATCACATCATAAAAGATAGGAGTAGCAAATCATTATAAGGGTCTTACAAAAGCATATTTGACTTATAAAATGGATCCACTTTGACTTAGGTATCTAGACCGGGTGTTTCGCGCACACAGCTAAAAGGCACAAATCGATTTCAAGCTTACAAATGCGCTTTCACCCGAACCAATTCATCCAGCCGACGTTAAGTTATATATATGTCACCTTAAAAACCAATAATGGACATTGCAAATTGCACCACTATACGGCTAGAATTCTTCGCTTCGCTCACTACACTCAGAAATAAATAAATATACCAATTTATAGCCATTTTGGGAACCGACTCAAATTCGGTGCAACTCGACAGGCACGGTTGAGAACCATTACTAAAATTAGTTGCAACGCAAATGCTAAAAAATAGCAGCGTCTGCAGTTTAACATTTCATTCTCAGGCACGGTTGAGAACCATGACTCAAATTCGTTGCAGCTGGAATGCTAAAAAATAGCAGCGTCTGCAGTTTAACATTTCATTCTCAGGCACGGTTGAGAACCATGACTCAAATTCGTTGCAGCTGGAATGCTAAAAAATAGCAGCGTCTGTAATTTAAAACTGACCACTTTGACAGATAATTTGACTTCCATAATTTTTAGATTTCGAATAGCGCTCACACAATGGATATGTTATAGTAACATAAGGTAATATTTTCATTACAATAAATATAGATAAGTTAGTTAGTATAAGAAATTATCGTATAGTAATTTCAGCAGCAATTATATTAAAATTTCACAATTATTGTTGTTTCCATCGCTTAGCTCGAATAAATATTAATTTGTCAACTTTTCAAATTTTACTTTCACCTAACATTTTCAAAAACTTTACTGTTTAAAAATTTTGGGTCACGAATCAAAGCTGGCCGCTGGGATAGGAAGCGTTGTTCAGACAAGCCATATTAATTATTAATAAAGCACCTTGATGTTTGGTGTAACCATTGCGACTTTAAGCTAAAACTCAAAATACAACAAAAATGATTAACTGACACAGATTCTCTATAATCCATTCTTAGATCACGCAAAACACAGCTTTAGTGCACAACTAGAGAGATAAAGAAAGTTTGCGAAAATCCAGCAACAAACTCATGAGTCGTGCCCGACACACATAAATAGAAATGTTTAGCCTTGGAAACGCGAGCTCAAGAAACTAAAGTCAGAAATTAATGCTGAAGGTGCGCACCTACCATGCTTTACGTTCGCGAACAGAAAATTTTGAATTGGCTATTGCAATGACTGTTTTGTTCTCGAACAGCGTTTTGTACATAGTATCGAGGACACTGATTAAACTCTTCCTCGGTCTGAGCATATAAGACACCATGACATTTTGGCTTTTAGGAGTCTTAGAAACCTATCAGGATTAGAAGTCAAAGAATCTTAAACTACAGTCACGTACAGAATTTTTTTCACAAATCGTTCGCGAATAATAATTATTGCACAGGTGTTTTGATATTTCGCGAACGTTTGCAAAAAAATGCTTTCATTTGTGATCCTATCTGTAGTCTTAGTAGTTGAACGAGTCTTAACTAGGGAACGATCGAATACCTAATCTCACCGAATACCGAATATTCGGCCCCTACTATTCGGCCGAATACCGAATAGTTGTTCGCAACACCTATGTATGATGAGAAATCTATAAATCTATAAATCCACCACTGTATGTACGTGCATCATGCAACAGGTCGTTTTATGTTGTGTTGCTGAGTCAGCGATAGTTTTTGTTCGATGAATTTTTTTGCTTTGTGCTCTCGTTTGCTAGGGGAAGTTATAATTTTGTTTTTATTGATTTTTGTATAACTCCATTATCTGGAGAACGGCGATAATTGGTGCGTGAAGTCATATCGTTAAAAAAGAACGGCTCAGTGCGTGGTGTTCGGGGGCGGTAGACTTCGGGTTAGGCTTATGTAGGTATGTAGAACGGCATAGCATGATGTCTCACTTCACATTCACGATGTGTCAAAGAAAACGAACAAATCCTGCTGCATTTAGACCACAAAGTATTAATTTCGCAACTATTATGGCAGCGAGATAGTGCGCGGCTGATGAAAAACATAACTGTGGTGATCAGAACATTCGATCCGGCTGCGAACTGAATTGATGAGTCTCAAGCGCATCTTGTCTTACCAAAGTTGCAACACGTTGGACGTATTTAGCGGTTTGCAGCATAATTATCAGGACTCCGGCCGTAAAATTAGGATATCTGGTGGGCAGATTTTGACTCTATTTTTCAACTAACAGCGGCCAGTCAACTATTCGGTATTCGGCCGAATATTGCCAACTATTCGGCCGAATACCGAATATTCGGTCGTTCCCTAGTCTTAACCTTTTATTTTTAAATATATTTGTACTACAAAAGCTATAGCTAATTCATTGGCTCTGGATTTGCTGAAAAGGTTAGTCGTTAATAGAATTCTTCAGAAATTCCTTAGTGTTCCAAAAATATTGAATCCTCAAAAAATGTTTATGTTTATAGCTTGTTTCCCTCAATCATTAATGTGCCAGCACCTTAAATCGTCAAAATTACCATGAAAACTTGAAATAGCTTACTTGTTATTGTTTTTATTCGACACATCCAGCTTAAATCAAAACGCATTCGAGTCTGTCAGTCCATACAAGAATTATAGCAAGTTATTAAGTGGTTTCTGGGACGGATCATAAATAGTGTTCAGTACCAAAACATACACATCAGTAACCAAATATTATAATATACTTTAGAACAAAGGCAAATATAATATGGAAATAGGTTGTCGGCTAACCTAAAAGGCACTATTTGTCGTAAGAAGCGAACAATTTATAATTATGTGAGGGTGGAAAGATAATGTATTAGGGTTTCAGCTTCAGCAAAATTTACGTTTCACAGCCAAAATGGCAACTTTGATTAACTTTAATTTGTTTCACATGCCAAAATGGCATAATATTTCGATATCAAATTTTCGGGCGAATCCGACACAAACGCTAGCTTCCGCTGATATTCGCTATTACAAACTTGGTTCGCAAACTCAAATCAGTAATTTAACCTTCTACTTATCGTTTGATTGACGGAAACGCACCAAGAATAGCAGCGAAAATAATGATTAGATCTTGCTAATACATTGCTGTATCAATGACGAATTCATAGAGAGAGAAACGCGTCAACAAGCTCGTAAAAATCTATTTAGCTAACGATCACAAAATAATGTAAGATTAATTTATGCACGACTCATCCTAAATTTGTTGTTTCGTGAAAAATTGGAGTTATCGGACAGTGTCTAGTCAGTCGAAAAAAAGTAATTTTCTGTTCGCTATCATCAAATTTGTTCTTGAAATCTCGTAAGATTTTAATCAAAAAGGATTTTATACGCGAGCATTAACTGATAAACAATAGGATGGCTTCCTTTAAAGTTTTCAGTTACATTATATTTGCTCGCGAACAGAGACGAATTTTATTTCAAAGTTAAAAAATGGTACTACCTGCCACACCCGGATTGAAAACCATCAAGTCTGGATTAGCAATGAACCGAATCGAATTTATTATTTGTTGCTTAACAACAAAGTGAATTCCACATCAAGAATTGGATGGTTAGTAAGGTAATCTTGCACCAATAGTCCGCTTATTCACTTTAGGGTATGTGATTACATCCAATCAAACTTATTTCAACTTCGTGGGTATGCTACCTTTGTCGCTTACAAATCAGCTGTTCCTGTAGCAAGGCACAGTTTAGGGCTAGACTAACTTTAGTAACTGTATACAATTTACATGGTGGAACTAAAGTAATTTACCAATAGCTGTTAAGGCGTGTTCACACGCTCAAACTTTTTGCTCAAATTTTGAGCTCAAAGACGGTAATTTTTAACGAAAAATTGCGATATTTCAAAACTTGAGATCAAAATTTGAGCTCAAACTTTTTCAAGTAATGAATCTTGTCGGTAATTGGCTACAGGAATATCCTTCAAAAGTTTGAACAGTTCACACATTCAAACTTACGAAAAATACAAAAAAAGATGCTTTCAAACTTTGATCAAATGTGAACAAAAAGTTTGATGTGAACACGCCTTAAGTGACAAAGGGCCCTGTTGTAACAAAAAATGTAAACGACTTTAAATGTTAGCGATTTGAGCCACAACACAACATAGTTAAAAGTATGTAAGCGCATCCATTAAAGCAAAATATTAAACTGAAACCAAATAAAAGCATCAACGAGAAAAATTACAGAACAATATTATTAATAATGCTATGTGGTGCGTGGATCGCTTGTAGCCGAACTACACGGTACAGTATTGTCGATATGTCCGAGACTATCAAATGGTTCAATCATGTCTACGATACCGTCGGAGTTAATCGAGTCCGCAGCTGTTGGTTTTGCGGATCTCAAACGCATCTCTGCGATTCGAGACTCAACTGTCGCAATGTCAAGCTCGAAATCTGCCACTGGCTGCATTCCATAGTTTTCAAAAGCGTTTTCTACCGATTTACCAAGCATTAGCGTATCATCGTTCAAATTGCTACTTTGCCCGGTTGAATCAGCTGCTGCAGTTGTGAAGGGTGGTAAACCAAACTGATCGCAGGACACGTTGTTGACTGGCTTTATCTCATCAGCTCGCGGGTCAAAATTGATATCAAACATGTCGTCAAGGTCATCTAGTTGCAAATTATCAAGCTTGTTGCTAACAAATGGAGCGTTATCTGAGACGGAAGCCATTAGTTGCGAGCTAGACGTAGCAACAGTTGTTGCTTGCGAGTCTACGCCTTGTCCAACAGTCGATCGTGGCGGAGGCGGTGGAAGTAAGTTGATTGGCACTCCCTTAGGCACAGGGCTTGTAGGAAGCGTAGGTGCTCGCGAAACAGCCGACAGCTGAGAATGTTCTGTACCGTTGCTCGACGTGTATGATTTTACCGAAGTATCCACGTTTTTGTCACGTTCTTCACACACGGCACTGTCACGGCGTTCATACGCCACCAATTGCTTCCGGAGGTAGTGATTTTCAGCCTCTAAATCGGCGATCCTTCTTCGCAATAGCGCAATCTGATTTTTCGGATCCATGTCATCGTACGACGATTCTGCATTGTTTCTATATTTTCGGTATGCCAAATCAAAAGCTTCGCCGATAGTGAGAGTAATTTCTTCAGCTAATTTGTCTGATAAAAACACAAAACATGAGTGGCGATCAGAGTCCAACTGCTTTGCTATGAAAGAAAAAACACGTTTGTCCGTCTTGTCATCCGCACAAAATGAGATCCGATATAGCGGATTTTTGAATAGAACAATTTTTGTTTTCGGGTCAACTATATTAACGCCATCTAGGTTGATTTGCAATTCGACGCGGGGCGGTTTGTAGCCTTGAGAACGTTTCACCTGTAAAATAAGCACCTAATCGAAGAAGAATTTAGATTTATTATAAATGCACATCTCCAAATTTACATGACTAGCATCAGCAATAATTATGTATCTTACCAATGATTCAGACTTCGCTATTGTTCACGATCATGGGACACGCTCCGTGCTTATGCGGTACCAATAGCATCAGTGCGTGACCCTTGAGACAAATGTTAAGGGAGAGGACAATAACGCATAGTTTTGCTTATTGAAGTTCATTTCGAGATCAAGACGCGTTCATGAAACGAAATCATTTGGCCGATTATATAAAAGCATTTTTGCTTGAGCCATAAAAAGTGTTATACATAGATGATGTAGGAAGCCTAATACATGGGCAAACACTACATTAATTATTAAAATATATCAAGCCAGAATTGCTGAAATATATACATTTCAAACTTCTGTTGTATGAATTTGTCAAAATATCTATAATCCCCTCGATTGAGATACAGCAGTTGTCTACGCTCATGTTCTATTTTGACACTGTGCCACAAACAGTTTATTCAGATGGAGGAGAGTGCAAAGTTTGATGGGCTGGAATGCGGGGAAACAATATTTTTTTAATTAACTACTACAACAACTAGTAAATCGCAAAGCTAGGGGAAACGGGGAGTGTGTGGCTACTCTGCCATTATTGACGATTTTGTCGGTCCAAATGTAGGTGCCCCCTTAAAGTCCCATGACAGCAATTATGCGAAAGCGATAGTTCAGTGACAACGATACGGTGATTTTAGTTATACATCAAACCCGAAGAACTATTTGTTTCTTCTTCAATTGACCAAAAAACAACTTTTGAAATTTTAAAATCACAATTTTTAAGAAAAATTTTCTTTTAAGAGTTATTTTAAAGTGGTAGGGCTCCTAAGACATGCCTTATTTGATGTATGCCTCGCAGATACAATAGAAGTTATTATTTATTTGTTGATTGAATGATTTAAGATTGAAGTTATTAATGTTTATTAGAAGTTTATCGTGTTTAGCCCGAAAACCTATGTAGTTAGAGTGAACTACATATATCTATATTAGAAAAATGTTGAAATTTGACTATTTTGGGTGCTAAAATTTACCAATTATGCTCCAGTACCGTTCCACACGGTTAATAACACAGCCAATATAGTGTTACAACAATTAAATCAACCAGTTTTAACAGGCTAAATAACTATATAAACTCATTTACCCCAACAAGCAAATTTTGTGAAAAAATTTCCCCTTTGGGATGTTTTTTAAAAGTTGGGTCATAGCTCGAACACAGCAGCTCTGACAAAAAATTGACTAAAACGTTGTAGCTCTCGATGATAGGTTTACGAAGTGGTCTCCGTTTTTTTGCTGCGAAGCCTCTACCACTACGTAATGTCAAAGGTCACTTTTTGGAGCAAATTTTGACCAGGAAGCGTCTACCTAAAGGGCACAAATACACTGGAACAAAATGGTGAAGATCTATCCACCCGGTAATGAATTATTATCTCCACAGATAGACAAAAAGGAATTTTTACAATTTTTCCAATAGGAAAGCTGTTAGTGGAAACTCCGTTCGCTCAGTTTCATTCATTTAGTGATGCGACTTAATTTCACAGAGGTCGGCCCGGTCCTTTCCAAACAACCCTGTTCAAATTTAGCCTGCAATGTTAACGAACTTCTGGAAACTCTGTTTCGACAATATATTACCATCTCAGTATTAATAATACTATTGGATGGAACAGTAAAGAATAGAACGTTCACCAGTTGCCTTAACTACATGTGAAACTTCAGAACGTGGTTTTTACCCACCCCCATGATTTCGGAGAGTGGTCGCCCTGTTTCCAAGAGGGTCATTGCGTTGCTACTTAGTTAGGAATTTACACCGAAAATTTTGCTAAAACAAATTGAGAAATTAACAATTTGTTGGGGAGCTTTTGAAAGTGGCCACATTTTTCCTGAGTTAAAATTCCGGATAATGAACAGTCCTTCCTTCCATATCCCCAGATTTTAGAGAAGCCACACATTTGTGTGTTGTGCGAGTAAAAATCTCGACGTCAGGTCAAGAATTTGATAAAAAAATCTATATATATTTCGTACTTGGAGCTGGAATTTAATCTTCTGTATAGCTTCTTTAATGACGTCGGTTCCCTTTGGACGATCAACTTCGATTTCTCCGAAAAACTTCACCTGATAATCGATTCGACCATACAGCAGTGCATCTGGAGGATGAATAAATCCTTTATTCAAATTCTGGCTGGCAGTAGATATCCCTATAAAAATAAAGGACAGTGAAATCGTCTCAGGCATACAGTTAGTTTTTCAAGCTATAATAAACATTCAGTGACCGCAAAATTTATAAGTACGTATGAGTCAACAAATTAATTTCAATATCATTCCTACACTAATTTCATTGTCTATAAAGTAAGCGTGTCACCCACTACATTTATTAGTATATACGTAGAAATGAAACCACATGTTAACATTTTCGCCGACAACTTATCTAAAGAATATAGTACATATATTAAAGAAAGTTAGTACATGATACGTGAACTCTTAGTGCATAGACATTGTCGTTGCATTAGGCACATTACAACTATATATACAAGTTCTATGTTACAAACTGTAACTGGCAAAAACAGTGTGTATACTACCATCATTTCTGTGGCTGCGCCGTGTTAGCTAATGATGAGGAAACTGATATTATTAACGGCTGTAGGAATATTGTAATATCCGTAAAAAGAAGCGATGCGCATCGAATATTTTAGTCTAATATAGTCCGAATATTTAGTCTTGTGCAGAAAACTGATTTTGGATTCGTTAAAATAGCAGTAAAGCTAAAGTTTGAAAATAAGTCTGGAATAACTTGATATTCTGACCAAAATTTAGTCTAGTATTTTCTGTTATATCGCATACAAAAACAAGCTGAACATCAATTCCTGTACAACGAACAGTATGCTTACTGAAACTTTAAAATTCAAGTATACACTCAGGAAGCCCATAAAACGCATATTTTAATTCATTACGTATGTCATAACATTATGATAAACAGTCCAATAAAAATTTAAGTTTTCAAAATTTTGACAAAGATTTTCCTTGCTGGGAGTGAACGATGGTGTTATAGTATTGTTTAGCACGTTGATTTCATTGTTTTATCCTAAGATTGGGTATGTTATTTACACAACTGAGCATCGTGATACTCTATAAAATTCCGGAATAACTAGAACACAAACACGTTATTGGAACACTAGTTCATTATGATCACATAACACAACAGGGCACTTTATTTCTTCCCACACTTATCAAAAAAATGAAAAGATTTGAAATTTACAAATCAAAACTTTTAAGAAGATTTATAACGTGAAGCATCATTTTTTCATGTTTTAAGCCGCTATTCAGAGACATTTCATGGAGACGGTGGCGACGGGGACCTATGCGAGTCATGGTCGTGCACGTAATGGAAAGTAATCAATGGAGATCGCGAATCAAACGGATCCTGTCCTTCCACATCAGTGAGTACAAATGAATACAGGGCCTCCTTAGTATTTGACCCATTTGGTTCATCCTCGCAAATACCGTTGCTTATATCGCAGTTGTCCCTTAGACATATCCATGGGTGTCCAAGCCTGTGGATTTAAAGGCAGATGGCTGCGACGGGTTTAACTAAAAATCCTTTTCATTTTTTAGTATAATTTGGCTTGCGACTGTGAAAATTTTCGGCGTGCATTCGGCATCTGAAGCATCAGGTGCGGGGCCCCAAAGTGCGGGAATCCGGCATAGGAGTATCGGCCCTTGGAGAATTCGTGCTGTAGACCCATTCCAGAACTCTGCGTACAGCTATAAAAATAAAATTTGATGCTTCTGATTCCAAAAATTAAAATACCAGGCCCCTGCATCATCTTAAACTCATGATGGGTTGAAAGCAATGAAACCAAAGTGTTAAGCGAATGAAATAGCTTCACTAGTTAACTTTATTAGTTAAGATTTTCTTTGGCACATAGCGCAAAATCGAAAAAGCTGACGATTTTCAAAAAGGTTCAAAAAGGTCTAATTTTTGATGCGATGCTATAATCATATATATATAGCAAAATGTTGGAGGCAAGAAATAGCCAATGTTAACACATCTACAACTCGTGTTGGGTTAGTCAATTTGGGTAAGAAATCATTAGAGCACCGCAAAAACAATGTTATGTGCGCAACTACATTCTGTTACGTGCGGAATTAGAAAAATTGCGAAAATCCATAAATCTACAACTGAACAGTTACCCGTGCAGTGGGCAGATAAAAGATTACTTAACATTTGAGCTCTAGTTTTTTTAAAGAAACATCGCTAGCCGCCACACTCGCTTCTCTTTCGACTAGCGGTTGGCTGAATTACCTCTTTGGATCGACGGCTGGAATTTCCTTTTGAAACTCTGATTTTGTACCCAAGTAACAGCCTTTTCCACTGGTTTACTCATATTATTATTGACTACTAAATGTCGAATGTTTAAAACATAAAACCTGAAAATAAAACATAAATATATAAGAAACCAACATAATTCCGGTTACTCCATGTTACATACATATATATGTGGAAAAATATAACAATATAAAAAATATAACGTGGAAAATTTCAAACAAAATTTTTAAACCGAAATTCCGGTTCCGGTATGGTTTTTGCTCTTTGCCGGAACTGGAACCGGAACACGATTTTCGCCGGAACCGGAATTCCGGTTACTCCCTGATATATATATATATATATATATATATATATATCAGGGAATAACCGGAACCGAAATTTACCGGAACCGGAACCAGCAACCGGAACCGTCCATTTAAACCGGATCCGGAACCTGGTCTTCGAAATCTTTATTTAGTAATACAGATGACGGAAGAAATGAATTCATAGTGGATTTAAAATGCATTAAAAATAACTTTTACATTAAACTTAATGTATTGCGATGGTTTTATTGCCTTTCTGAAACTTCAAAGACTGAGGAAGCTAATAATATTTATTTATCGATCAAATATGTCGGTTTTTGGACATTCAGAGCACAAAATGTCTTCCACTATACACCGTTGCGTATACTGCGTCAAATCGAATGTGCTTACAAAGCTTGGAGCCTAGAATACACACTTTCGCTCTGTCTCCAGTCGCCTCCCTTTACTACACATACGTTTGTTGCATGTTCTTCTGTAGGAAACTTAAAATTATTGGTTTATATGATTCTAAGAGAAAATAATAGATAGAAGGTAATTTTCTGATCAGTGGTCAGAGACACTGTTTAGGCTAGCGTTGGACAAACAGTGTCCGTCAGTTAGATCATAATGATGATAACTTTCTAATCAGAATGCTATAAATGAGACACTGATACTGCTCGCATAGTTTCAATAAATACAGTTCATTGCCAAGAAAGCAGTTTCTAGCTGCGTTGCAGATAATGTTAGTTTACTTCAATTTAGACTGATTTACCAAGATTACAAGCGCACTGGCGGGTGCTTGACGCAATTTACGTTAGCCAAGCATACCCTAAGTAATTCTGCGTAAGCCATACTCTGTTACCGAGTTGGACCGATTTAATTCAAACGTATCCCACAGACTTCTGGATGTGTAAAATAGCTGCTACAAGCATCGACCTGGCTTTGATTTAACAAACTCATGCAGGTTATTATGAAAAATTCCTGCTCAAATTATGTGCCCTACTTACGTTTCACAATACAAATTGGTTAGTTAATCTTTTCTTTTGCTTGGTTAATATACTACATATGTTTGGATTACAGGATGAAGCAAAAAACGTGGAAAATTTCATACAAAATTTTTAAACCGGAATTCCGGTTCCGATATGGTTTTTGCCCTTTGCCGGAACCGCAACCGGAACACGATTTTCGCCGGAACCGGAACCGGAATTCCGGTTACTCCCTGATATATATATATATATATTTAGCCTTAGGCTTAGGCTTATATATATATAAGTCTCTGAGCACTCAATACAATTATTTGGTTATCTAGAGTGCAGAGTGCATATTTCATGTATTTTTCATGGAATTTCAACTGGTTTATGGTCAATGAACCCGATTTCACGAATATAATCTCTGTTTAGTTGTTTGATTATGTATTATACATAATACATGTACAAGTTAGTAGAACCCCGTTTGATAATTTTAGAGGTTTAAGGTATCGTATAGAATTAAGAAAAGTTAAATATCGGAATACTTGAATTAGGGAAAAATAATAGAAATTAGAATGTTCCAAAAGTTAATATAAATGGAGTAAGGGTGAGATCAGGTTAAAGAATATGA
This sequence comes from Trileptium ribeirensis, assembly GCA_030248225.1. Taxonomy (NCBI): domain Eukaryota; kingdom Metazoa; phylum Nematoda; class Enoplea; order Enoplida; family Thoracostomopsidae; genus Trileptium; species Trileptium ribeirensis. The sequence goes on along the minus strand of JASANE010002607.1, from coordinate 6,909 downwards.
AATATACCCCGGTAGTTGGGTAGAGTTTAAGGGAACTTGGGAATTTGTAATAACTTTGATATTTAAATGAAAATGTTAAATTTTGTTAAGTTTCGGTTTCAAACCAATCTTGAAGGGCAATATATATATATATGTATAAATTGAGAAGGAAATAAAGGTTTCCTATAGAATTTGGGTAGATATCACCTCCCCGGGGATGATATAGGATTCATCCCTGTGGAAGAATAAATTTCCTCCCTGGGTAGGGGAGATGAGTGGTGATGTTTTTGGGATAGAATCACGACTAGTGAAATATAGTCTGGTAGGGTGGAGAAATACAAGATTGGACCTGCCCAAAAGTTGACACTATTCTCAAGTTCCCAATTCATTACTTGGTCTCCCACGTCAGGAACTCACCCAGGGTATACTCACGTACTTCCTGTCCCACTAACGGTATTGCTCAGTTATGGTAATTCAATTCGGAAATCTAAACGTAAGGCGGTTGTTGTTTAGCATTACGCTTGTGCTCGCTCAATTTTATTTGGGAAAGATAAAGGGAAATAATATTAATTACTATATATATTAATAAATACATAGCTGTGAAGTTGTTTTATAACTCAACGTTAATTCTAAGCCAATGGACGGACCCACACAATTGATCCGGATATCTTTTTCCAAGACAAGTCAACATTGATTAATCGTGTGCCAGTAATCATAAAACACAAGAAAAATCCAGGAAAACAGTTAAATACCAATGAGGTTATAACTAATCGGAGAACTCGTAAGTTGTTTAAATTTCAAACGATAAGTCGCACTAGCCAGGTAATCCTATCCAGTAATTAGCACGATTATAACTGAAAACAATATACGTCGTATCAGTCGCCACAATCAGGAAGCTATCTACAGTTGTTGCATAATTCGTACCAGAAAAATGGTAAGTGAAAGCTAAAACTAATTACTAAACCGTACTCAAGCGTGACCAGACTCGACCAACTCGAACTGAATTGAAAAAGTAAAGCTAGCGCTGGTGAGCTACTAAAATAAACAAGTGCTAATTATGCAGATTAGCACCAAAAGAATGAAATCAATAAAAAAAGAAAAAAACTCGAGATGAAAAATGGAGGGAGGGATATAAGGGATTTGGTGATCAACCCGGGGTTTTGGTAATGTTGGGAATTTTGGGCCGGAAACACCTAATAGGCTGGTAAACCCCTAACAGTTAGCTAATTAAATAAAACAAATCAAAAATATGCAAATTAGAAACAAAACAAAATTGATTAAATTCCTGGTTTGGGAAGTTGGGGGAAAGGGGCCGTAGAGTAGCTAAATGATGAAAAACCTATTTTTTTTGGTTTTGGGGTGAGTTTTGGGTTGTTTTTAGGGTGGCTGGGTGGGTTTGGCCCCGTAACTCTTTTTGGAGCCTAGGAAATCCCAATTGAGAACAAAACTAATACATGAAATTAACTCCTAGCTAAGTAATAAATACTTATATATAAAACCTAACAAGTTTATAATTAACCGTTTCGTTCTTAAAGTGACACATTTGTCACAACGTACATACAACAGACATTGCGAAGCGGTGCATTATTATAAGGCATAAGTTTACGCGTACGTTGTCTGTCACTCGCTCTTAGAGTTTCCTCAATGATGTGAGCATCAACTGGCAGATAGCTTGGTGTGCAGTGTACGAATCTCGCATCAAAATGATCTTTGTTCTGTCTGCCACTGCGCTAACAGTTTGTGCACAATTGTACATAATGCACATTAAAGAAGGAAAGGGTTAAGAAACAATCAGGTATTATGTTGGTTCGTCGATGTCACAAACTTCAGCTAGACACAGCCAAAAATAACAAACGGCCTAACTAGGCGCCGTCACATTTACGGCAAAATAATATGTTGAGTTATTTTTCTTTTCTGTAATACTGTGGGTTTGGTACAAAAAAGCATCTTTTTCGCAAATTTAGTGCACTAAGGGCACAACGGCAGTTGTGAATAGCTAGACCTGAATATTGATTGTTGTTTTTGTTTAATTATTAAAGTCCAACAGTTTTACGGTAGTTGGGCATTCGCCTTAGGTGCTTAGTATATATAATAGTATTGTACTAGTTGGTACACAACGCAAGAAATGAGCAGAAATACGTTTGAACCGTCGGCGTTGAAAATTGACCTTAGCCGTAGCGAAAAGTAATAACGACCACAACTATATGGCTGTGTCTTTGCAGCAAATAAGCATAATGAATTTTTCTAGTGTTCTATATTAAGGGTGTGGATTTCGAAGAAATATAGCATATTATTCTCGAAGTGCGCTGTAAATGTAATAAACGGTACGCAACTGCATGGCGCAAGTTTTTAATACCACACCCGTGTAACCCCGGCTATCATACCATCAAGGATGGACTAAAAATTTTGCAAATTTAACGGCTCTGTAACGTTTCTTGGTCGGACCCAAGTAATTGTCGAAATTAGCAGGCTGCAAACTCGCTTTACGATATGTGTTGTTTTCTGTTGTTTCCTGTTCTTTTCCAAATATCTACTATATGCTGTCCCTTAACAGTCACAACGTTTATTGCGTCGTTTATTTCAAGTCACGTAAACTTGGTACTGTTGGTTCTAACTGCACCCTCCGTTAGGTTTGAGTATTTTACCTTTCATTTCGCACTGAGCGGCTGGTGGTGTCCCATTTCCGGACGGTCATAATTTTGAACTTTTATATCCAGATTCACATCACTGGCCGCTAATTAATCTCCGGTCGACTCCCAAAGAATTCTAGACCTATTCAGAGTTCTTTCAATTCAACCTCTGTGCATCTCTAACTTGGGCAACAACCATTCTTCACCATATTTTCCAAGTATATAGTGCGACAAGCAAATGAGTATATTTATATACGCATATAAATACGTAGAAGTGCATGGAAAGAAACACATTCATTAGGTATAGCCAAGCCTACAAATAAAGTATTCACATTAGATTTAATCGAGGCGCGTGGTACTTTACATGAGTTTTGCTCCGCTTTTGGTCAATCGGTATTTAGGTGCCCAAAGCTGAATGAAATTTTAGACGCTGGTAGAGTCATATGTAACAGACCGGAACGGTCCTGTTATAAAGTGCCAAGCGTAGTTGGAAATGTATATATATGTTGGCCCACGGGTAGCTGGGAGTACGGTAGTTGTAAACGTGTAAATTCCCAACGGTAGTTGGGAATGCGGCGGTTTATAGTTCTTCTCTATAGTTCTGTACGTTTGGTAGAAAAATCGCATATTTTTCTCGAATATAGTGACCAAAGGCCTAACTGTAGTTGGGATTAGCTTGGTCTCAAAGTTCCGTTTCTGGATTTGGTTGCTGTTTTTTCTCTTTCTGTCTCCTTTTTCAATAACTTTAACTCCAGCAGTTTTTACGGTAGTTGGGAATTCACCGACCTAAGCGCTTAGTAAATATTGTGCCATTATACTAGTCGCTTCAAGATTATAACTTAGAACCGAGCACAAATACTTTTGAACCGTCGGCGTCGAAAAGATGAGCTTGGACATACCCAAATGTAATAAAATCCACGGCTAGGTGGCCATGTCTTTGCGGCAAAATAGCATAGAGGGTTATGCTTGTATTAAAGGCTGTGGATTTGGTACAAAATAGCGTATTTTTTCCGAATTTAGTACAATATAAACGGCCCAAGGGTAGTTGGAAAAACGGTTGTTGCTAAATATATTAAAAAGGCGCAACGGCAGTTTTGAATACAACAGGTTATGATTCTTTTCCCTACAGCTGTAGGTTTGACCCAAAAGTTGCCAATTTTTCTTGAATTTAGTGCACTAAACGCTTTAAGCCGTTAATAACGGTAGTAGTGAATGCTGCTGATTAAGTGTGTAGTTGTGATTACAATAGGCTACTAACACCAACCGGCCCGCGTACAATCTCCATAACCCATTCAGGATACAAAAATTTCCTGTCTTTACACTTAAGAAACGTCTAGTAGGCCACTTAGATATACACCAAAATTTCTGTTCTATCTAGCAGGCGACCTGCCAGGAAATGGACCTGATCCCACCCTCGGGTACCTGCTGTTCTCCGTTCACCTGAAATTTGAAATAAACTACAAAAACTTTGTAAATGAGCGCTGATATGTCTCAACAATAAACAGCCTCGCGACGACCAGCGCGAGGCTTTAGTTTATCAGCTTTCAGGGTATCAACATTGCCTGGTTCGCAGAGTCTGCTGGCGCCACCTTTAGTTGTTATGTCCACGTACATCATAGTGTGCCCCGAATGTTTAACAGTGGCGAGTAATGTTTATCTTGTTTTGATGTGTAATAGCGGTTTTTCTTCAGTGTTTGATTTATCATTTTTGAATTTTCAGTTATGGAGACAAGCGAAGCAGCGGGTGGTAGACAGAGGGTACATTGAACAATGGCCCGATGCAGCGTGGGAACCAGTCAAGGAGTAAGCTTCAAATTTGCGTGCTCGTTTTGACGATTGTCGCCAATCTACTGCGCTTACGTTTGTTTTAACAGTTTTCTCTTTTGCTAGTATACATAGTAATAGAGTTTACTGCTTAGTACACATGTTCAATATACATAGTAAGAGAGGGGATGATCCTCCCTGATGCTTGGACCCCCCTCAGGGCGCAGCCTATCCTCCTAAGTCGCAGCAATGTACACTGCGAGGTTACTTTTTAAAGCACCCGTTTATTTTCCTACGATTTCAGACGTCGTCATAAATTATGTGACACAGGCCCCGGGAGAATGATTCAGCACCTTCACGCATACAGTTGCAACTCAGTACCATTACGAAAATATAACTTTTGTTTAGCATGTATTTGACATTGGGTTGCAATTCACTCACGTTTTCAAAAGCCATATGGATCCCAGCTACCGAACCATCACAGTTTAGTGGCTATCGAGCATTATTCTAAGCCAGGCGGCTCTTCTTATGCGCTGCTGGCCGTTAACAGTGTTTTCAACGCCACTTAAAACATTCTAATTTAACGAAGTAATGGGTTAGACGAAGTTTCATAACATTTTAATATGGTAGCGATTAATACAGCACCGTCTTATGTCAGGTCTGGATAGCGGAATCGGTAATTTTACTTGCGCCTGCTCCGTTATAGTAATGCTTTGTAGCTAAATACTAACTTGGAGTAACGGTAGCAGGTCGCAGGTTCGAATTCCACAATATCCAACATTGAAGCGCAATGCGTATTTCATACGCCCGTGACAACTGACAAGGAGTCCTCAATCGATCCCAATCTAAAGCTTAAAAACCAATAGGTCACCAGGCCCAGGTAACTCGCAGGGCCGGAAATAAAATGCAGGCCATGCCGTTCTCAATATACTAAGCCTAAGACTTAGTCTTAGCTAGGCTAAAGACCTTATACATACACTAAAACACTAAATCTAAGCCTAAGCCCGAACCCTCGCTCTAAGCTGTTCTTTTTTATAACTTATAACGTACCGCTCCTCAGGATTACCTGGGCCGCTGACACTATAAAGTTAAGTTACTTGTTGACTTACCATTTAATACCCAGGCATTCGTCCGTTTGGAACAGAAATGCAGCTCGATAATCATGTAGCTAGTGGCTAAACTATAAACACTGTCATGTATTTTGTGTCTCCCAGTAAAGCATTTGGCGGGAAGTAGGTTCTACAAGAAATTTTTGTGTAATTTGTTCTTGCTGCAATCTTTTAAGATTGACAGTCATTTTCATTATATACTATGCATACTCTAATGTACATCCAAGGTTGCATATATTAGTATTGGATCGCTTTCTAAAATATTTGCAGATGCTTGTTAAGTAAACTTTTTATTTGTACCTAGCGACAGTGCTTATTGACGAAAGGATATGAAAATCAGCCAACTGAAAATTTGAGATGTGGGATTGGAACCCACGGGCTTACGCTTTTATATCCGAAAGCTAACGCACCAACGACTGAATTATAGTAAGGCGACTGCACAGTTATAAGATTGCTATTTTTGGCACACCCAGGCCTTTCACTCAGGCCTAGTACCATGCATTATTTATTATATGCTGTGCATATTTCATAAATATTCAGATTATTGTATTGCTCAAGTGATCTCAGCGTGCAGGCACTTTGTATTCGCACTGTGAATTTTTACTGAGTCAGCACGGCCAGTTTTTTCATATGCCAGGAACGAAAGAAAATATTCCAATGGTGACTAATTATAGATTATAGACTGGCCTGTCAATCTATATGGGTTTCCTTTAGAACGGAATATGGGAGATCTCTTAAGAGGGTACTGGCTCAGTTTTATCACCGAGGGAAATACGTTTTCAGTTATATTTAATAGACATGTTAAAAATTTGGATAAACTTGGCGCCGAATAAAGAATTGGAGCAAGAATACGCGATCATCACAATCGATGCTCAAGAAATAATCAACGGCGAATGGAGTACAGTCGAAATCCAACAAGTGTATGAGCAACAACAACACCAACTGAGTATGAGTAATGTGGGCGAACCAGCAATCGGTGCAAAACAAAGCGAATCAGTCACAATATAATGCAAATCGAGGTCGATACAACACAAATATCGAGCGAATCGGTGCAAATCAAAACGAAACTGGGAGCAACCAAACGCGATTTGCCAAAAACCGAGAGCAACTTAATGCGAATCGAAAACAATTCGAGACAAACAAAAATCGATTTGATACAAGTCAAGACCAAAGCAGTGCAAGTTTGGAAACAATCAGGGCATATCAAACGTGATTAAAAACCGAAATCAATTTAATATAAACGGTGATCGATTCGGTGCAACCCAAATGCAGTAATCAAGTCAAACTGGTAAGCCACAAAGCAGGAGCAAGCGGCACGGTAACAGTCCAGCAACAACAACAGCAACACCCAACAACAACCGGCCTCGCACAACCAGAAAGGACACCAGCCATGTGTGTGTGTGTTTGTTTGTTTGTTTGTTTGTTTG
>JASANE010002606.1:0-67635 GCA_030248225.1 Trileptium ribeirensis | reverse complement strand
ATACGCCTCGACTTGACGCAACCAACTATTTATTCCGCTTCCGAGTGGTGGAGATTTGGAACAGACTACCCGTTGAAGTGGTTACCGCCCCCACCCTCACACCTTCAAGCGTCGGCTCCATATTTCGGGATACCTGAATAATTTGTCTTGTCGTGTGTGTTTGAGGCATCAACTTTCCTCTGGTGCCAATCACTGGCACGCACTTTCTGTCATAAGCTTGTTTTTGTACTTTTCGTTCATTTCCACTGACACGTTATGGTTGATGGCGGATCAAGGTAGGTAGGTAATAAACCGTATCGTTGGTAAGGTACCTACTTCACACAAATCGCCCGCGTCTTATAGAAGGCCGCATCGTGTTCTATTCTGCATTGCCATGGCAGTTTTAATAATGCGGCACGCTTTGGGGAAGCGGTTAGCGTCAGCAGACACGAAATAATTTTGAATATAAATCGAAACCGGGAATAACGGGCTTGAAAATATTGGCACCTGTTGCTTTTCCAAAAAATTGTCCTACCATCAGGCTGGAAATTCACTTCAAAATTCTGGCCTACCAGACTCAACATTTCTAGTTTGTACGCGTTGCGGAAATCTGTAGAGTTTCAAACAAGCATATTAAGATGACATGCCTGAACCCGAGTTTCCGGCATGCTGGAGATTGAATATATCCGTTGCGAGACCCTGCTTTTGTCGCCAGAGTTACGTCTTGGCTAATATTGTGAAATAACCTAATGGGAAAGGACGTATAGACAAATACTTCTAATTGTTGCCGGTATGGCAAATTCTAGAAGCCCCAAATGCGAATCTGTGTAACACATCTGAAATATATATAGTTGTCGCTTGCGCCCTCGTGTAATTATGTCGGCGTGCAATGGTAGTCACTAATGTTGAGTGTGAGGCGCAGAATGACGTCTCTAGACTGTGTAAAGCTGACCTCACTTGATATGTTTTGGTGCCGTGTTTTCCTGCTGCACACTGAATTTCCGTAGACACACAGTTATATTATATTTTCTTGCAAAAAACCACATGGCATGCCTTTGGAACGGTAGTTTTCGTTCATTATGCACTAGCCACTTTGTTCGAATTATGTGGAACAACTATTTTTCTGTGGTTCCTCTTCAGTGTTTCGCTACTATATAACCATGTCAACATCAGTTGCAATACCTTGAAAAGCTGAAATGATTGTTTGTAATGTTGGTTATGAATATTAGCATATTGACCAAAGCCACGTTCTTCACGCAGATAAACCGTGATTGAACCAAAAAAGAGTACCGAGCCGTGTCTTGACGTATAACTGTCACTATTAGCAGACTACATATCAGACCCACGAATCATATTGCGCTAGAACTTGAGCCTTTTTACGACAATAAATTTTTCAAAATGAATAATATATAAATTTAATACAAAATAAATAAATTTGCTGTTATGTAAATTCCAGCGATTGTCAACGTGGTAGCGTCTTGGGACGCTGAACGCTGTGCCACCAAGTTTAACATAAAGGGTTTGAACATTTTTGAGAACATTAATGGGTAAAAACGGCAGTGAGGACCAAAGTGGCACCAGCAGGCAGAACTTGTAAACCTGATCAAAAACCTCATCTACAGCACTGAAGTTAAAACCGAAATGAGAGAATCTTAGAATTTAAGCCATCGTTGATTACTTTCTTGCACACCTGTTTGACCTAATGCACCAGGGATTTCATTTGATGTCGACGCCACCGCTTTTGCGCTTTGATGTCATGTTGGAGAAGCTGGATCAGTTGGTACGTGAATGGTTTCCTGCGTTTTGCCTCACTATTTGCATAACGCCTTGATGTGCCAATCGAAGTCATCTTTCTGTTTGATTACATATGGTACCGATTAAATGCTGTAAATAAATGCTTTTGCTGCCAGTGACTGACCTGACTTTCGCTTTTTGCAAATCTAATAGAGCATTTTGTGGAAATAAGCTGATAGCTCAAAATCGATTGAAATTAAATGAAGATACATCGCGAGCGTTTATCAAAATGTAACATTAATATAGTAAGTATAGCTCTAGTGACCAGAGAACACAGAACCGCATAATACCAGAATGACGGTATGTTAAGCCCTTTATAGGCTATATATATATACTGTTATACCAAAATGCATGGAATTATCTTTGTATATAATATATATACTAATACGAAGCAAATATGTCATCAAGATTCAAGACTCCAGTATCATGAGGTATATAGCTTTTAACGCTAACATGTCCGTATTTCTGATGAATGTACGTTGCTAGTTTAATGGCCTCAGCGCGTCTTCTTGTGTGTCCCTAAATTTTCGTTGAACAGTACCAGAAGCCATAATTAAGCTTAGTTGGCGGCGGATACACTATCATTTTCATATTTTATTTTCATCATGTTTCATATTATTCATGATTATACTTAGCATTGAGCGTAGTTACACTGTTATTTTAGCTTTTAGTTATTTTGAAAAGGATGTATTGTGATTGTGGAATATAGCGGCTTAATATCTGCTGTGAAGTCAGGCAGCGATAGCTTAATTGATTAATTAAGCAGGAGCTTGCGGATATAAGAGTGTTAGGTCGTGGGTTCGAATCCCTTACCTACTCAACTTTTCAGCTGGCCGTTTTTCAAATCCATCTCTCTTCAGGCTACTATCGCTTGGCATAAATGAGAAATATATATCAGTGATATATAAATCTCATTTTCTACGAACATAGTTTTGTCACTGCTATGATGTCGGGCAGGGATAGCTCAGTCAATACATGGGCTGCTTGCTGATCTAAACGTGGGAGGTCATGGGTTTAAACCCTACTCCTGGCCAAATTTTAGTCGGTTTCTTTTCATATCCTTTTGTCTTCAAGCACCTAACGCGAGGTCCTAATGAAAGTTATGTCATATAACACGGATGTTCGAAGTTGAGGTCGGATTCTACAGCCGGCTTGCCAAACTCAGAATCGAAAACCTGCTCATCACCCTAGTACTCGTTTACCTTCGTGCCGGTATCTTATGTGGATTATTAATATGAAACAAAATAAAATTATATATCTCGAAATATCTATATATTAATGGCGATTGTGGTCTGCTGCTGTCCCTCTTCCTCCGATGTTACACCTTCAGTATACAAGGAAAATAGTTGAGAATAGTAGCTACCTTTCATATGGTTATTTGGTACAAAATAGATTATACTGGGTGTGAGTTGACACGCTGGTTCCTTTGGAATGGTCAGATTTGTGCGAGGTTCCGGTAAGGAGTTAGGGGTCAGGGCATTATCGGGATGGCACTACTCCCTATGTGAACCTCAGGGGCTCAAAAATTGAAAAATGAAGTTGGTCTCATATAAGATAATTTGACTCTCTGAGTCGACTGGTGTGGTTAATTTTCGTCGAATTTCCGGTAAGAAGTTATGGGGTCAGAGAAACACTCCTTCTATGAGCCTTAGGGGTCTAAAAATCGAAAAATGAAGTTATATAGTCACATTTAGGTTAAGACATATAGCGGGTCAGAGCACCCCTATAATATAACCTTCTGGGGACCCAAAATCGAAAAAACGAAGATGGTCTCTTCTGGTAACCGCCTGAATCTATTGGAGTAGTGACTTTTAATCTCTCAGGGTCCGGTAAGGAGTTGTGGTGTGTCAATGTACATTTTCTTCCGTGGTGTGTTCTAGGGGTTCCCGACTAGTATTTTAAATAAAGGCCATTGGTACGCCCTAATTGACGACAATGGATGTCGAAACAAGGCTTTGTAGCTGCTGTGAAGTCGGGCAGGGATCGCTCCGTCGGTAGAGCGCCTGTTTGCGGATCCAAATGTGGGAGGTCGTGGATTCCAATCCCACTCCACGCAACAGTCGACTGTTTTTCAGACCATTTCGTCCTCCAGCACCTACAACTATTCCCAACTAAAAACTATATAATAATTTTTATTATTTCTACGCACCCCTTAGCACATTCTGACAAAATAGAAAAGCTTTAAGATTTCGGTATTGTCAATTGTATATTTTATTTATGACGATAATTTGCATAACTCTTAATATCAAGCTTGTTGTCTAGTTAACTTTCTACAAAATTCAGTTGTGTGTTCATTTATGTTGATTTGGTCGTGTCCACGCATGATTTAGGCACATTTGCTGTATAATCCAGTCCCAATATATTTTGGTTTAAGTTTACGTGTCTTGTATGGCAGAGTCGCTCCGACTGAGGAGTGCTTTTGCGCTAAATTGTGTCTAATCCTAGGACGATTTGTTACTTAGCCTGGTTTATGATCTCATTTTTAGCTGATTTATGACATCACTTTTAGCGATCTGTCAACAAAATCAGATAATATCGGAAAGCACAAGCAAGTAATATCTGAAATGTTTGAAATTGTTGCCAAAGTGTGGACACTGTGCACTTTTAACGGCTCAAAATATTTTAAAGGACTTGAAAACAAGTGTTTATAAGGGCAAGGCGGTAATGCCGGAATCAAGCTAATGTTGTGAAATGGGATGGCGTTATAGTAGTTATGGCTGGCCTAAATTTTCAATCCCCAATTTTTGAATTCTGAGTCAGTGAGTGAAACGAGCGAAGCAAAGAATTCTTACTAGCCAGGAATGTGAAATTTGGCAGCGTCCCGGTTGTGGGCTTTTGTCATGTGACATGCATAACTCAACTTCTGATAGGCAGATAAGGCCGTGCGATAATTCATTGGAAAGCTTGAAATCTCTGTTTGTGCCCTTTAGTTAGACGCATAAACCTATTCCAACAACTTCGCCATACAAGGGGATCCGAAACAGGTAGGGTCCCTTCTGTCCCTAGTTATCCCAGTTATGAGTCATATCTCGACAACCACCAGTGTGATCTGACCGGATTTGGGCTCATTTTGTTCAGAAGGTTTAGCTCTATAAAGCTATGTAGATTTTGTTGTTGCCGAGGTTACCTACGCTCCAGGCTTGTGTCAAATTGGGTTTTAAAATGGACCCTTGGGACAAAATACTAAATTGGTTATATCACCTTAGCCGCTGGAGCGATTTGGCTAAGATTGGGTTCATTTTGTTCAGCAAGCAAAGCTCTATATAGCTATATACGTTGCGTTGCTATTGCTACACCTGACGAGCAGGGTTGGGATAAGCTGGGTTGTAAATGGGCCCTGAAGACCCCGAAAATATCAAATTGGCCATATCTTTTTAACCACAAAACGATTCGACTAAAATTTGGCTAATTTTGTTCAGAAAGCAAAGTTCTAAATACTATATACGCTGCTTTGCTATTGGCTGTATCTGTCAAGCAGGGCCGGGTAGTGACAGTTTATGCATGGTCCCTTGGGAACCCGAAAGCACCGTATTGGACATATCTCCTCAACCACTGGAGCAATTCAGCTAAGGCTGGAAAGATCTATATATATAGCAATATACGCTGCGTTGTTTTTGACCTCACCTGTCGAGCAGGGTATTGTTGAGATGGGTTGTAAATGGGCCATTGGGACCCCGAAAACACCAAATTGGCCGTATTTTCTCAACGACTAGATCGATTCAGCTGCGCTTGGGCTCATTTCGTTCAGAGAACAAAGCTATATATGTTAACCGCAGCTGTCGAGCAGGGTTGGATTAAGATGCAAATCTCAAGCTTAGCCAAATGGGCAAGCATTATTCATCGAATTAATGAAGATCCCAGGATATGCCTTGACATGGCAGGCATTTTAACGTTGTTATGGATCTTCGATTTTAATGAAATGTAAGTATTTTTTAACTTTTATATACACTCAGAATCCACTTTCTTGGCCACGAGACAAGTCCATAATTTATGTATATATTTCTAGGTGAAACTATCGCAGAATGGAAGAAAAACTCAGAGAAATTCCGGGAAGGGTCCCGCCATCTTTTCAGCTATGCCGCCATAGTCTCTGGAAACCCAATCATCTCTCACCCCGAAAACCGGTTGCTCCGCAATCAGGGTCTCTCCTTTTCAGGTATATATACCTCAGACGCTTTGTTATTATTCTCGGGTTTTTTATGTTATTAAAAAGGGCAAGAACTTAGTTTTTCGACATTAAAATGTCTAAAGCTGCGCTCAATATCATGGAATAAATTAGAGCCTTAGGAACGAACCCTGGGATAGTAAACCCCATTTGAAAATGGTAAAATTTCAAGAGTGAATATTTGAAAAATGGTATTTTTATTCAAGTTGCCACATCTCATGATGGGATGGGCTGATTTAGATGAGATCTTCACTATTACACGTAGAATCGATGGGGCTTTTATATGTTGAGTAGATGACTAAAATCTTCTCTATAGTTCCTGAGATATGGAAAACTGGGAAAAACGCGAACGTGAAAAATGCATCCATTAGTGGGGAAATTAGAAAAATATATAGACGGAATTTGTCAGAGCGGCGTTACTGGCGCCTTGATTATGTCGTTAGGAAAAAGAACAACTTAGTGCGGGGGACTCTGGAGTGGTAGCCCCGAGTGCTTAGTCATAACCGCAAAACGGGACACTATATTATATATGTATTACTATTTTTGAGATTTTTGCGTGAAATAATAATGCCTGGAGGTCGTCCTGCCAGTAGACGTTTTAGTATTGTCCCACCCATTGAAGTTATTAATAATTTAAATATTAACGAGCGAGTTACCGTTTTTGAAATTGGAATATTAATCAGAGATCGGGAAGCTTCTTTGAAAAGAGCTGCCGATGGAGTTTAGTGGCAAATTAACTTCGTTGTTTGCATAATACCTGCAATCTTGAATCGTATTACTTGGCTGTTTATGCTGAAAAGATCGATGGTTTCGTTTGGCAGTACCGAGCTTGCCAACGATCGTTTAGTGTTCGGATCAACTCGTTCTTCGAGAATCGCAAATATTTAGATTTTTATATTTTTGGTCTCAAAACAATCCGTCCAATATTATTCCACATAATCTTGGTTTCGGCTCAAATACGATTGCTGATTGGTACAATTACTGCCAAGACATACAAGTGCTTTACCACAATCGGATGTGGCGACGCTGGCTTTTGTGTGGTGAGCGATCGATCGTTGAAATATATGAACCTTGTTTTTTAAACGAAAATATAATCGTGGATATGGAGTAAGTTGTAGTTCATGATTGGGTGTTTTGGATTAGCGAATGTGAAACGGGCCGTTTTCTTTTGTTTTCAGTTCCCTGTTTTGCTTCTCCGGCACATACTAACAGTATAGGAGTGTGATCGTCTCTGAAGTATTTTGGCCGGCGCCGCCGTGGCGTTACGCGTGGAATGCCGCTTTTTCGATTCTTGGTTGAGCTTACCTGGCGCCATCATTTCCATACACGGCTTTTTGGGACTCTTTCGCAGGGAATTTGGCGAATGCCTCGATAACACTTGTAGAAATTATATGCATAAAATTTTTTTTACAAACATTTCTATTTTTTCAACTATATATATTTCATATAATATATACTTTATAGTGGTGGTTTGTCTCATCGCCAATATGGTGAATTCTGAGTGTTGAATATGTAATTTAGAGAGTCGTTCGCATCTATATTGAGCATCAACAAAATCAGCCGAATACCAGTCATATTGCTTTAATAGTTGGGAAGATGTACCTGCTTAGTTCAACTACTTAGAGAAAAGAACTCTACAAAATGATAGCAATAACACCCATATAGCTAGAGCGGTTCTGGAAACATTGGCATTTTGTGTATTTTTGATCTTATGTGTCCTATGAAAACCCATTTTTACCCAATCCTGCAGCGAACAGCAGCACACTACGTATATGCAGCTATATAGAGGGTTGGTTGCTCTGTAAAATGAGCCAAATAACACCTATATAGCTATAACTAGAGATGTGGCGGTGTTGCAGTCTTCGTGTATTTTTGGATCTCGTGGCCCCGCTGAAAACTTCATTTTCACCCACCCTGCAGCGTAAATATTGACAAGACAGCACACTGTACTGTTATATAGAGGGTTTAATTGCTCTACAAAATGAGACCAATAATACACATATACCTAGCTCGAGCGGTCGATGAGATATTGCCGTTATCGTGTATTTTTAAAAAGGGTCATTTAAAAACCGTTTCGACCTAAATCTGGCATTTTTCGGAGTTCCGTCGGGCTTCTGACAATAGGGGCTCTCGTGGACATGGCTGACCCCGAGATTGGGGGGGGCAAATATTTAATATACAATACAATGAGATGATTGAGTGACAAAATATCGTATGTAACATTTTTCGGCTATATTGAGTTATGGTATGCTATGTGGTATTGGGAATGAGGCGGACATAATGACAAAATATCGTATGTGTAGCGAACTTTGTTATAAAGCTATGATAAATAACTCGCATATCGTATGTACAAATAGAGAGTAAAGTGTAATGACAAAATATCTTATATTGTCGACGAACTTCTCTTTCACGAAAATTTTCGACTGCTGGAAGCAGCTTCATTCGCCACTCCTAATGCGAACCTCACAAAATCCGACCAAAATACTTGGGCTGAGCCACATTGTTTAAAAACCAATGCATAGTGCTCCGCCACTGGGTTAAAACAGATATTTTAACAGAAATAACAAACGCATTTGGGAAAAATTAAATAATTTCTATATTCTGAAATTGAAAAATTCAGTTATGTTCAATTTTCTATATTTTTAAATAGCAAAATTTTGATACGGAATTACCGTTGAGTATTTCTCTTTGGTAATACGTAATACCACCGACGCGGTTCAAAATGGAATATGACACATTCGTTTGGGTGCTGTGGAAGTCCAAAGTTCCCTGGCCAGCGATTACAGCTGACGACAGCACGTGCAAAGGGCGCATGCGAGCCAATTATCATTTCGTGTATTTTTTGGACACGACAGTTATGCTTATATCAATCCCAAATTTATCCAGCCGTTTGACCGTCAGCATCGTCAGCATTGGGTAAAGTCAACAAAAAGCCTCGTCCTCTGAAACTAATTTTGGGATCGGAGTCGGATAAAAACAAAATTTTCGCGAACGCTCAGAAACTGAAAAATTCTAAATTTAAACATATCTCCATTAAAAACGACCTCACCAAGCTACAAGTCGACGCCGATAAAATGGTCCTGGATAAATTTAAATCAAAGTCTGCAAGCAATAAAAATGCGTACGTTCGAAATGGGCAAATAATTTTTAATAAAAAACCCGCACCAAAAGAAGGGGAAAATGTCAACGAACACACTGCTGCTAATGAGGGCGGGGCCCCTTTAGGAGCGGCAAATTCTCAATAGATAAATCTCAGCGGAATACGTATTTAACTAACATTAACATTTTACCTGTTACTAACCATGTCGTTTTATCTGAGAACAATCTAGCTGTACGTAGCGATAGTGTTTTGCCGTGCGAAACTATTTGTTTTAATTCAGCGTCAAATAATACTATTTGTGGTCTTACGTATGGGTATCCTGATAATTTGTGTCACGCAGCAAATGAAACTACCGAAAACCACCGAAATTCTATCACAAATAGGATGAATATTATCAAGTGTTTATCTTTCAACGCCCGAAGTTTAATGAATAAATTGCATTTATTTCACTCTATGTTGCATTACAGACAGGTCGACGTGATCGCAGTGTGTGAATCTTGGGGCCGAAACAATATAAGAGATACAGAACTAAGCATAGACGGCTTTAAGCTCTTCCGATCTGACCGTTCAATGATTGCTGGCGGCGGTGTGCTGCTTTACATTGCAAATTGGCTGCATGCAACGCCTGAATTTGGACTTGACCTAACTGACTATGACGACATTGTAGCGGCTCGAGTAAAATTGCGAGGTACTGACCAATTGACTATACTCTCAGCATATAGATCTCCATCAAATAGCCCCGAACTAAATAGAATATTGTACAGCAAAATCTCTAGCTTAGCGACTATCGACTCGTCTCACGTCCTGCTTCTCGGAGACTTTAACCACGGTGAGATCAATTGGGAAACTGGCGTATGGCCACAAAGCTGCGATGACTTCATAAATGCCATTGATAACAGCAATTTAATACAACATGTACTAACACCTACTCGACAAAGAGCTATTCTCGACCTTGTTTTGACAAACGAAGCAAATATGGTCCAGCAAATCTCAACTGAACCTGCGTTGGGCACGAGTGATCATCTGATTATAAGTTTTGATTTACATTTGTACACTTTGAAACGTGAACAAAGGACAGACGATTTAATGCTAAATATATGGCGCACTGACTGGACACGTGTAAATAATTATATAAACACAAACATTTCATATCCCGAGCACATCAATGTCGACGAATTGTGGGAAGCTATTAAACAAACGGTGCTCACCGCATTACGTTTATTTTCTCCGCGCAAACGACCGAAACCAAGTCGCCTATCAACGCCTTGGAAAACTGTGCTGATTGAACGACTTGAGAGGAAAAGACGGTATGCTCTACGTTCGTATCAACGAAACTTGACGGCTGCATCGCATCACAGATATCATCTGCTTTCTGAAACACTTGTGTTTGAAACAAATAGGGCGATATGGAGATTTGAACGTATGCTCGCTTCAAACATAAAACAGGATAAAAAATCGTTTTGGAGTTATATAAACTCTAAGCATAGGACCAGATGCAGCGTGGGGCCCGTAATACGATCGGACGGATTTCTCACTGATGGGGAACTTGAAACTGCTTCAGTGTTAAATAAGTTTTTCGCATCTGTTTTCATCGATGAAAACGTGGAAAACGTGCCCACGTTTCCGCCGCGCACTGATGAAATACTAACGTCTGTTGTGTTCACGACTGACAACATAACTCAAGCTATTAAAAACTCCAAAACGAACAGTGCCGTTGGTCCTGATCAGATTAGTAACTACGTTTTGCAACGATGCTGCGATTCATTAGTTCCGCATCTCACTGTTTTGTTTCGTCGTTCCTTAAACTTGCAACGCATACCAAATGACTGGCGCCATGCGCATGTGACTCCGCTGCATAAATCTGGCTCTAAACAAGATGCCAACAATTTTAGGCCAATAAGTATTACTTCATGTACCTGTAAGGTGATGGAACGGGTAATTAGGGAACAGTTGATTGACTATGCAGTATGCAATAATCTTCTGTCGCCTTCACAATACGGGTTTGTGCCAAATCGGTCAACCGAAATACAACTACTGGATTTTATGAATTCTTTAACAACTATTGTAAATGGAGGGGACTGTGCGGATGTAATATATTTGGATTTTAAAAAAGCTTTTGATCGTGTACCACATAGGCGCCTCATCAATAAGTTGTCATCCTATGGCATTAGAAACCCACTTCTCGGCTGGATCAACGATTTTCTGAGTAATCGACTGCAGAATGTAGTAATAAACGGCGTAAAAGCCCAACCGACGCCGGTGACATCTGGGGTACCACAAGGTACTGTTCTTGGTCCTACGTTATTTCTTTTTCATACAAACGACCTATGCGACGCCACCTTCAGTGAAATATGGATGTTTGCCGATGATTCAAAATTGATGCGCCGAATCCATAAATGCTACTCTTGGCTAGACACTGCAGGTCTTCAAGCCGATTTAGCATCGATCTCAACGTGGGCGGAAAACTCGTTATCTCAATTCAATGTCCAAAAATTTTCTCTCCTACATGTAGGCCACCACAACCCCGATTTTGTCTACACAATGGGCGGACTCGAAATACCATCGAAAACGTCTGTAAATGACTTGGGTGTTGTAATGAATAATAATCTGAAACCGTCTTTACACTGTGCCAAGATCGTCGCAGGGGCGAAAAAAATCATACGACTATTAGCACGAAGCTGGAGGTACTGGGACATTGATACATTTCTCGTTTTGTACTACGCCTTGGTTAGGCCTAAGTTGGACTATGCTAGTACCGCATGGAGCCCATATTATCAGCGCGATGTAACTATCATCGAATCAATACAGCGCCGAGCTTCAACATTGATTCCCGCCCTACGAAATCTGGACTATTCGTCTCGTCTTCGTCATCTCCGGTTACAAACTTTGGAGCAGAGGCGTCTTCGTGCTGACGTGATCATGGGTTTCAAACTGATCCATGGATTTGTAAGATACGACTGGAGTCGCCTGTTTGCACTTTGTCCCAACGTTGGAATACGACAACATTGCCTCAAATTGCGTGCACATGACAATGCTCGCATAAACTGCCGACACAAATTCTTCACGCATCGCGTAATAGCAATATGGAACGGTCTGCCAGAACACATTGTACAGGCTGAATCAGTCGCTCGCTTTAAGACGCTGCTTCACGAGTCACACACTGCGGTCACGTCGTAGCTGTTGTTGCTGCCGTCTCGTTTTCTGCTCTTACATATCAATGCGCTCTACGAAAACAAGCCGACGTTTTCGATCGGCTCTCAACCAATCCAATCACGCTGCTGGAAAGATTTCTGTTGTACCACCACTTACTGGATTGGTGTTCCGGTAAGCATCTATTTTACCTACGAATAAGTAGACGTGACTTTATAGCTACAATGGAACATTTGATACTATATAGCTACGAAGCTGGTTATCATCACGTCGTTTCTATGCTCAACGAGCTAGATCCTATTCCTGTTAAAATTTCTGCTGCCTTGGACGCTATTGCAACCGCGTCTTGCATTTTAAGTGAAATTGAAACTGACACACCAGTAAAATCAGCAAACAGTATCACTTTCAGGCAATACTCTGCGGACAACACAAACAATAGCCATCAACAACCAGGCGGATACAAGTGTCCAACTGTCAACGACTTTTTCAACTAGCATCACCGCGACATCTACGCTGTCCAGTGCACAGATAACAGCAAAAACAACAAATAAAACTCCAGCTGCACTACTAAAGTCTCGACCACTATCTCCTACATCGTTAACTGCAACCTCTAATACTCTTCGAAAACCATCTGGCGCTCCACCATGCTCTTATATGAGCCAAAACAGTTCATGTTATCTAAAGAGAAAACATTATCCCGAACCGGATGACAGTGACTACATACCATCGGATAGTGACGACAGTAATCGTAATCGCCACGAAAGTGATGACGATGACAGTACAGCAAATCGCGACAAAAGTGACGTTCGAAAGAAACTGCTAACCCGTAAGCGGTCACGTAATCCACAGAACTGGAAGGCGAACAAGAAACGTCAGGAAAGAGTAAATAGCAAACGACCAAAACAAAAATGCAAATACAACTGCAAGCTGAAATGTTCTATCTCCGAAGACGATTGTGCTAGAATTTGCAAGCAATATTGGTCTTTAAACTTCGATCGTCGGAGGGAGTATATCTTACGCAGCGTCTTCACTCAGCCATGCAAACGACATCGTTAACAACGGAAATTTGATGAGGACCGACGCACCACAACAATTTTGTACCGTCTGCAATGCTTCACGGGGAAAGATTGTCATGGAAAATGCGATGGACAGCGTGTATGCATGACATTCTTTACGAGCACGCTCTGTATATCGCAAATGGGCGAATATTTGGAAATTTGGAACCAGATTTGTCCGTTTCACAATTATACCGGCTGTTTAAAAAATTGCATCCAGAACTTTACTCGCCTGTGAATGATAACAATGGTAATACCAATCTCAATGATAGCGATAACGACAGTAACAATGATAATCAGCGAAAATACTCATTCGACATCAGTACTTATCGACATGTGTTCAATACTAATTTCAACATTAGTTTTTTTCGACCCAAAAAGGACTTGTGCCCGAAATGCGTGCAGCTTGAAAATTTGGAGCGAGCCGGGAATACAGAGCATACTGAACAGCATCGAAATAATACTTATTTGCCACATTTAGCACGAAAGGACGCTGCTCGGCGTGTGAAGGATGCGCATCAACATCGTGCCAAAAACGATCACTCGTTCGTTGTTGGCACATTCGACTTGCAATCCGTCCTCCCAACGCCGTATTCCGACGTAAGCTTGTTTTATTACAAGCGTAAGCTTAACGTTTATAATTGTACATTCTTTAACCACACGAATGGTGGTGGATTTTGCTTTATATGGCCAGAGCACGAACGCAAACGGGGCGCTTCTGAGGTTGGAACATGTCTGCTATCCTTTCTCCACAAATTGCCACGAGATACGACCCAAGTTTCACTTTTCTGCGACTCGTGTTCTGGACAGAACCGCAACGCCATGATTGCTGCCACAATCATCTATTCAGTACGCACAATCCAAAGCCTGCAATCAGTTCAAATCAACTTCCTGGAAAGCGGACATACCCAGATGGAAGTTGATTCGATTCATGCAGCCATTGACTGCGCCAAAAAATTTAAAAAGATTTACTCATACCGAGAATGGATTGAAGTATGCCGTAAAGCTCGAGCGAAGCGAGACTACATTGTCAAAACGATGAATCACAGAGACTTCTACGACCTCAAATCGTTATGTAGTGGTATTATTGGTTCATGCAAATCCATAAAATGGTCTGAAATTAAAACTATGAAAGCCGCCAAGGCCACTGCGAATACAACGCTTCACGGTAAATATGACCACAAGAATATTAATTTTACTGATATCAATCTGCGTCCTCTACGTCGCAGCACTTCAGCTCTCCAAAAGTTATATGAAGCCCAAATTCCAATTAACGTTGAGAAGAAGCATGATTTGATGTTTCTCTTGGAAAAGGGATATGTTCCTTGGGAATACAATGGATTCTACAAGGATCTTCCAACAGCGGAGACAAATGACGCCGATTTTGAGCAATTGGACACAGAAAACGTCGATTGACTAGACGTGCTGGTATTGTTCTGCTATTGTGAACCAACTATTAATAAGGTACATACGATGTCTTGTTATTTACACCTGTTGCAGTTATCGTCAGTGATAATATATCGTATGTGTCATTGCGGTTTTTTCCCGCCAAAAGCTGAAACTGACGGTTGAGAGAATAATGCGATTACAACTAATGCCATTCCAGTAACAAAATGAGGCTGGTTGGATTTCGCTGAAATATACTTCCATTGAACAATTAAGTTTATTCGATTATCTCAAAAGCTAAATTCCTCAAAAAGTGACACATACGATATTCTATCGTTAGCTCATCGACATTATATATATATATATATATATATATATATACATATACTTACATATATATTAATAAAATGTATTATACATATATATGTGCCGTGTTATATACATATATACGTACCTGCATCAGTATTACTGCATTCTAACCATGAGATGGGTAAAAATACCAGAATTCGCTGAAACTGTATGGTCGGCGATAAAAATTTCTCAGGATAAAAACTAAAAATTTAAGGAGCCAAACTTTCGGGGGGGGTAGGTGGGCAATAGGGGTTAGCGGCCGGACATGCGGGGTTAGCACACCGCACTTCTTCAGAACCCAAGAGCCTTGCAAATCATGATATACAACCTAATAACTTAATAGAGCTTTTTGCCCTACAAAATTAGCCTAATTTGGTTAAGATATTTTCTTTTTTTCGGGTTAAGTGTCCAAGTGGTCATTGATCACGCGGATATACAATGGCAGCCTTCGGGTTGTTGAACAAGGATTCCATAGTATCGCAGTAGGGGAACCATTTTATTCGTTGTGCATAGAAACTGGGACAATTTTTCATGTCAGTCCTCACTACAGTCTACACTGCATATAAATATATATATACTTACTTACTTACACGCGATTGGCAATCGCGTTTGCACTTGTACGCGGTCAGCGAAAAACGATGCTAAATCGCAAAACACACACGCTACACGCATTACCAATTTTTGTTTAGCTTCGTCTTCCTAACCATAAGTCGAGACTCATCGACACTCGCCACAAGTCTTGGCTTCCTAAAGGAGGCACCAGCAAGATCCTTGGGACCAGCCACCTGAACAGCTGCATCTTTCTCCTATAAGGGGTTATGGGGTCGGTTTTGT
Source organism: Trileptium ribeirensis (assembly GCA_030248225.1). Taxonomy (NCBI): domain Eukaryota; kingdom Metazoa; phylum Nematoda; class Enoplea; order Enoplida; family Thoracostomopsidae; genus Trileptium; species Trileptium ribeirensis. The sequence goes on along the minus strand of JASANE010002606.1, from coordinate 51,821 downwards.
CATTGCATTGTGACAAATAGTTGCTGCTTCTTATCCATTGCTGTCGTAATCCCAGAGCAACTGGAGTAATGGAACTGCTTGAGGCCGCCGTAGAACCACCACCCATAGTATTATCAATTTAACATATGTTTTCTTCTAGGATACAAAAATTTTTAATAGCCGGGCTCAAGGTTGCGCCATATCTATTGAATAAAACACCAGTAATATGAATTTTGAGAGGAGAGTAATATTACTGCTCACCATGGCTATGAGTATATACTCAAGCCCATCATATCGCACAAATGTTTTAGATTAGAAGGAAGGGGGTTTGTAAGATGCGGTGTGCGTTGCAATAAAGACGTCGTCTATATGTTTTTGTTGAAAAACACTGCGCCAACTCGAAGCTTGAAGCCAATATTTTTCTGCTTGTGTGTGGAAAGAACATTTGGTTCTTTATTTATCAATCAGTTTAAATTGCTTTTCTACAATTTTTGGTAAATATCGGTAATGTCGGTCGATACCCACTCCGACAATCGGCCAATCCCTATTAATAACCTCTTTTTTAAATCACAGCGGTATATAGGGATACGTTATTGCAGAGTCCGACACCGTTGGGTTTATAGCGGTTTTTAGAACATTGTTGGAGCCAATACTTTATTTGAAATTTGTTTAGTATTATATTTTTAGACAATAAACAACAAAACGTTGATGTATTCTGATTCGTGTAAATATAACTTTAACTACTGTTTGGCCTCAGTTGTGAACACCTGTGCTGGCCGATCCAGCGCGAAGCTAGGTTCGCGTTAGTTGAGTATATATACACGAAATATGAATTTAGGGACATTTATAACGTAGGATTTAGTTAACAAGGCGGTTTCGGACAGTTGAGGCTGATTTTTACAGTTGAATGTTTCCTGCTCACTGGCAATTCAGAAATTTTTACAGGGAGTGGGCTCAGACTTTGATCCCTCCTTGATCTGACACTTTATGTGTTTTTCAAACCTTGGTCTGACAGGGGCGCTCGAACCACCGTTTTGGATACGCGAGTGCCCCTGCTCCCTCACCGTGGACAGGACATCAGTTCATATGCACTGCAATCCGTTCCACTGTTAATGGTAAGACGAGTTTACACTTGCTAAAGCTGGAACTTCACAATTATGTTTATTTATGGATGTTTTTTGGGCTGAAACATAATGCGTTGGCGCTTCACATGTCGGAAATGTGTGTGTTCATTCAATAAAACGTCACTGAATCAAAAATGAACGATAATAAAAAACTCATGGTCATATATATTGTTGTCTAAACATACATTCAGTACTGGTTATTACTAGTTCTATTAGCCGTTTGTAGAAAAGTGTGTGACCATTAATTACTTGCTAGTTCCTCAGCCGAGGAATGGTTCATTCACATAATGGCTGATCATTCCGTTAAAGCAGTAGGTCGCAACACATTTTTGTCGCATAGCCAATGTCATTCGTTGTAAAGATTTTGGTGATATGAACCAATACGTAAAATACTAATTATATTTTCCAGCACCCCCATTCTATGCCGAGTTAACAAATTCATTGGAGCACAAATGCTCTGGACCTCTGCTCAGTGAAGTAGCTGAAGCTAGCTGTACTTCACTCTGCTCGTATGCACCAGCAACTCATTTGTCAATACGTAGCCTTAAATATCTTGCATTATATTTTTCATTCGTAAGTGCGATAATGAGAGAAGAGTTGTATAATTCTGAGCGTTGAATATGTAATTTAGAAAGATGTACACAGCGAATATGAGCCATGTTGCTTGAATAATTGAGAAGATATACCCGATTATTGAGCTCGCAATGTGCAAGTACATACAGGACGAATGGCTCTACAAAATGCAGGCGGTTGCCCAGATTTAACATTTTCTTCCATTTTGGGTCCAATTGGGCCATGGAAATGCATGTTTTGACCAAAACTTGCAGTGAAATAATGACGATAGCAGCACGTCATTAACATCTACATAGAGAATGGAATGTTATATAAAATGTCAACAACACCTATATGGCTGGAGCGGTTGAACAGATATTAGCATTTTCATCTAGTTTGGATTCCATGAGTTCATTGAAAAACCGTTTTGACTCAGCCCTGCAGCGTAAATGACAATAGCATCACAATACCACAGATTGATAATGAATAACTCTACAAAATAAGACCGCAAACACTTATATATATACCTCAAGTGGTATTGGAAAACGAGACATTACCATTTTGATAGTTTGGAGAAACCAGCTTGGTTTTTTGCAGATTTACAATACGTAGTAGTGTTGAACTATCAGTATGTCTGAGAAAGCAACCGGTAAATTATCGAACGGCTTAAAGGCTGAGGCTGGTAGCGGCGTAACAAGCACGCAACCATCTGCTATGGGAGCTTCTGGTGATAGCTGCTCCGTTGAAGCAGAATCTACTGTCGTGCCAACGCTTGATGATGTACGCGAACACATAAAATCAAGTGATCAAGAAACGATCGAGCGACAACGCGAAATTGCTCAACGTCTAATGGTACGAAATCAGCTCGGCATCGTCGAAGAGCCGACTACGGATCCTAGTGTAGAAGGTGAGTTTACTGCTAAAGTAATAATAGAAATTATATTTGGTCTAATTTTATAGCGTCCGATTTGATTCGGTTTCCAATTAACATTTATTATATTATAGGAATAACCAGAACCTTCGATTTAAACTGTAACCGGAACCTGGTCTTCGATATATATCAGGGAATCACCAGCAACCGGAACCGGAACCGGAACCTGGTCTTCGAAATTTATATATAGTAAAACAGATGATGGAAGAAATGAAGGTATAGTGGATTTAAATGCATTAAAAATAACTTTTACATTAAACTTAATGTATTGCGATGGTATTATTGCCTTTCTGAAACTTTAAAGAGACTGAGGAAGCTAATAATGTTTATTTATGGATCAAATATGTCGGTTTTTGGACATTCAGAGCAAAAAAATGTCTTCCACTATACACCATTGCGTATACTGCGTCAAATCGAATGTGCTTACGAAGCTTGGAGCGTAAAATACACAATTTCGCTCTGTCTCCAGTCGCATCCCTTTACTACACATACGTTTGTTGCATATTCTTCTGTAGGAAACTTAAAATTATTGGATTCTATGATTCTAAGAGAAAATAATAGACAGAAGGTAATTTTCTTATCATTGGTCAGAGACACTGTTTAGGCTAGCGTTGAACAAAACAGTGCCAGTCAGTTAGATGATAACTTTCTAATCAAAATGCTATAAATGAGACAAACTGTGATGCTGCTCGCACAGCTTCAACAAATACAGTTCATTGCCAAGAAAGCAGTTTTTATCTGCGTTGCAGATAACGTTAGTTTACTTCAATTTAGACTGATTTACCAAGTTCACAAGCGCACTGGCGGGTGCTTGACGCAATTTATGTTAGCCAAGCATACCCTAAGTACTTCTGCATAAGCCATACTCTGTTGCTGACTTGGACCGGTTTAATTCGAAGGTACCCCGCAGAATTCTGAATGTGTAAAATAGCTGCTACAAGCATCGACCTGGCTTTGCTTTAACAAACTCCTGCAGGTTATTATGAAAAATTCCTGCTCAAATTATGTGCCCTACTTACGTTTCACACGGCAAATTGGTTAGTTAATCTTTTCTTTTGCTTGGTTGTATTGGAGCTTGATCATTGTATAAGATATATTACATATGTCTGGATTACAGGATGAAGTAAAAACGTAGAAAATTTTTAAACCGGAATTCCGGTTCCGGTATGTGTCTTGCCCTTTGCCGGAACCGGAACACGAGTTTCGCCGGAACCGGAATTCCGGTTACTCCCTGATATATATATATATGGTAAAACATATTAAGGAAGAAATAAAAGTACAGTGGATTTGAAATGTTTTAAAAATAACTGTTACATTAAACTTAATATATTGCGATGGCATTATTGCCTCTATGGGACTTTGAAGAAACTGAAAAAGATAATAATGTTTATTTATCAAGCACTGTGTCGGTTTTTGGAACCACAGAGCAAAAAACGCCCTCCACTATACAGCCTTGCGTAAATTGTATCAAACTGAATGCGCTTGTAACTACACATGCTTGCACTAAACACTTTAGTTCTGTCTCCAATCGCCTCCCTTTACTACACATACGTTTGTTACATGTTATTCTGTAGGATATTGTTCTAAAAGAAAATAAAGGAAGGTATACTATAATTTTCTGATCGGTGGTCAGAGAGATTGTGTAGGCTAGCGTTGCGCAACCAGTGCCCGTCAGCTAGATGATAATGGTTGTAACTTTCTGATCAGAATGCTATAAATGAGACAAACTGTTGTATATACTGCTCGCACAGTTTTACTAAATACAGGTCATTGGCCGGAACGTAGTTTCTTTACTTTACTTCAATGTAGACTGATTTACAAAGTTTACAAGCACACTGGCAGGTGCTTGACGCAATTTATGTTAGCCAAGCTTACAGCTAAGCTTACTTCTAAATAATCCATACTATGTTACCGAGTTAGACGGGTTTAATTGTAACTTACCACACAGACTTCTGAATGTGTAAAATAGCTGCTATAAGCATCGAGATGGCTATTTTTTCTCAAACTCCTGCAGCGTTAAGATGAAAAATTCCTACTGAAATTATATGTTCTACTTACGGTCCATAGGCAGAGCGCCGGATTTTGCCAAGGGGTGGAACTGGGGGTCCCACTGGCTTGATCTCATGGGTAAAGCGGATGGTCAAAATCTAAGAATTTTCAAACTTTAATAGTTAAAGTTGTTAATATATAATTGTCTTTGAAACGGTGTAAAAACGTCTTTATTCAGGTTAAAACTGGTTTTCAATCAATTTAAAGTTGTACTCATTAACTGTGATGTATCCTTTGCACCGATCAGTATTTTCACAATTTGTTAAGTTCTTGCCAAGTGGTAAAATGTACATTTATAGATACTATATACATTGATTCGAAAGGTTTTCTCAAATAAAACGCAACTAATACCACTGCATTACGCTTTGACTTTTACGATTTAAAAATGTTATATCGCATGATTCAAAAATAAGAGGCATCTCTCAATATAGTGATGCAACGTAAAGCAATTTTTGGGTCCGAACTGGTTCGCACCGACTAAGTTCGGAACTAAACCAATTTTCAGCGAACAGACATATATTTTTTGTCCGACAGTGTACCATGTTCACTAATTCTTATTTTTAGACGCAGTTTTGATTCACATCATGATTAGAGAAATGTTATCGTTCGTCGCACTTGTTAATGAATTAGCCACTTTGAGTGCTAAATGTAATTTGGTGAATTTAGAGTTTAGAATACTAGCAAGAATTTGTTATGTCGGGCCGTTTTCAACCCTTTGGGTAGGCTTTTACGGATAGGATGCTGGAATCCGTTTGCGGGCCTAAGTGACGGGGACAAAGAGAGAATTCAAGCTTCAGGTTGAGTTATCGTGCAAGCCGACCGGACGTGGCAAATTTGAGATGCATGTCGCAAGAAAAAATATACAAACTGATAGTTCCCAAATTTTAGCAATGAAAAACTAAATTCTTGGTTAACACACATAATTCAAACTACGTTTTATATTGATGTCTGCGCCTGATTGGTGGTGTATTCTATGCTTTAGACGTGCAACGGAAGCCGAAGTTTATTGGAATTTCACCTTACGTCCGTAGGAGATGAAAATTGCTCTAGATCGAATTTGTGGGGATGGGCAGGTCTCATCGGCCGGAGATATGCGTGGGCCTTTACCGTGCTATTATATAACTGAGCCTTAACTATATATACTAATTCTAATTTGTACAATATAAGTAGTCGCGCTAATAAACGGTATATTTAAGTTGAACGTGATGACACTTTTATACTTTAGAGATTAAGCAAATTGATACCCAAATGAATCGCCTGAATACAGTTTTGGAAAGGCTTGAAAAACATAACAACGAAGTAACTGGAAAGATGGAGGAACTTCTAGCAAATACCAGGCGGCAGCGAATGGAGCGCCAGGCGTCGCTTCAGCAGGTACGTCACTATCACTTCTATCGGTGAAGGACATTGATATGTTATGGCCAGATACCAATTGATATCGAGATCCGGATATTATCCTTACCATTAGTGATGGACAGGGCTATCCGGATACGATTTAATACCCGGATATTATTTGCCACGTAGGGATACACCGGAACCTAATATAGAAATTCGTGACCAGGTGCTAAATTTTACTAATAGAGAATTAAAAAATTGATTTAAGGATGCCCAACTGTTTGCAGATATGTTTTTATGTGATCGTTCGGAGAGAGTTTTGTCGTTATATTTATATATTTTGGCGTTAGGAGGCCATTTTTAGTGTATACTATATTTGCCTTAGGCGAAGCGGTCGAGGACGCTTCATTTGATCGTTTCGGATTACTGGCCTGTTGGAAACCCAAAATACTTCATTTTTAAAACTGTATAGGTTGTAGACTTTCATATGTTTTTCAGCTTTATGGCCATACATGCGCTGGTTCGATGTTAAAATGTTGCGAATTCGCAAAGGGAAATAAGCAGCCACAAATAGAGGTATCGGTCTACAAGCGGTATGGTTATCTTTTCGCAAAAGTTGCGCGAGCTTTATAAAGGCAGTTGTGGTTATCCCTTATGCATAGGGAAAGTGGTCAGGCTTGCATAAAATTGTCAACGGTTTCAGGATGTGTGCTTAATGTTCATTGTCTTTGAAGCTATAGTGGCATTTTTGCCTTTAAAACAAACAGGGTCAAGCTGGTCAAGCATGACCAGGTTGATAGCTTAACCGAAGTTCACGGTCGAGGGAGTTCGCGAAGCAAGAATCTGGGAGAGGCGGAGGTAGTTATTGATAGGCCTTTGATCACGCAAGTACAGAAGCTGAACTATGTATTTAACGCATTGAATTAAGCCACACTGTTCTAGGAAATATTTATCGTGTTTGTATGAAACTTTTCATTTAACCACAGTCTGCGTCGTAGTGACAAACGCAGGGTCTTAGCTAAAAATCTAAGAGTGCGAGTAAAAATTTGTGAAGGTTTCATTTGAGCGCGTTACATCAGAGAATTACGTCGAAATTTGGCATTTTTTATGACTTACTCTTTTTTTAAGAGTAGCATATTTTTGCTTTTTTAATTTTCAGATGACTTTGAATTATCCATTTTTCTGAAATCAACCTTTGGTGTTGCATTTTGAAATTGAAAGTACGTAACGTAGTAAAGAAAAAACCTGCATTGTAAATATTCGCATAATAAATATGCTGAAGGAATCTATCTCAACCTGAACTGTATTGTTTTTTGACCGCACAGCTCTTATATTGGGCTTTTACCCATTGCGGACCCAAGCGTTAGAGTTGCGCTGTGTAATCATTGATCTACGTATCCTTAATGCTCCTCACAGCGCCGGTGATAGCAATGCGCAGCCAAACGTACGCAACGCAACGAACTAAGTTATTGCAATAAGTTGTATCAAGTTGCGCCACAGCAACTATATGCGTTAAGGGGTTAAAATATTACTGTGCTAATCAGAACGTAGTGAAACGTAGTGAACATTGTGTGTTGCAGGGGTGAAATCTTTTAAATTTCGTCTGCGTGTGTGATCGGTTATAACTCGGGAACGCTTTAACCGATTTTCATGATCTTGGGCTCGTTTAAACCAGCCTCATTCGATTTACCGTTTACATCCCCGAGTGTTTTTTGATTTGGGACCTGGTTTCGGGGTCAGAGGTCAAAATGTAGATTTTCTTGGTCCATTTTATCCCATTTTAATACCCTACACGGAAGCAAGGTTATTTTTACCTTAACTTTCGAATTTTTTTCTCGGGATGGTTTTATTTCATAGTAAAACGATAAATCCTGATGCCTATTTTTTGTTTTTCCAATAAGGCTCCAGTTCTGGGTTTATGGGGTTTGAGGTACGATGGTATGGCGCCCCAATGGCTTGTCGACCCAATTTGTTCTGACATCTTGGGCGACTGATACGTTTTACTTGGGGGTTTTCGAGCATGGGAAACTCATTGCCGGTGTGCCGGTTTTGCTCTGCGACGCATGGTTTCATGGGTACGATGGTATGACGCCCCATGGTTCGGGTCAGAAGTCAAAATGAGGGTTTTTCGCCCCATTTTAGTACCCTTCGCGGAAGCAAGGGTATTTTTATTTTAACTTTCGATTTTTTGTTCTGGCTGGTTTTATTTCATACTAAAATGATAAATGCCGTTGCCTCTCTTTTTGTTTTTCGATTACGGCTCCGGTTTTGGATTTATGGGGTTTAAGGTATGGGGGGTTGCCTCAATGGTTCCTCGACCCAAAATTTGAAAATTTGTTCTGACGTCTTGGGCGGCTGATAAGTTTCACCTGGGGGTGTTCGGGCATGGGAAACTCAATACCGGTGTTAGTTTTGTTCTAACTTGTGTGGTATTGTGTCATACACACATATTTTGGATCGACGTATGCAATCGAGAGCTGATTGTCTGTGAATGCGAAATGCGTAGGTGTATCTATGCTTAACTACGTTCTGCAAACTCGATAGAGTTACTAGTTTTATTGGTTTTTCGGTACCCTGAATACGATGATTTGGCCATCCATGAGTCAAGCACGAATATTTCATGCTTTTTCAGTGGTTTTCACAGCGAGTTTAGGGTCCACTAACTAGGTTTACATCGTACTGCCTGGTTCTCCTTATTTGTATATTTAGCGAGAATGCAATTTACAACGGCCCGTATAGGTTTTTTCGGTGTATTGGATACGGTGGCGCGGTCATCAAGCACCCAGCATGAATTAACAATACATGCCACCACACTAGCGCAGTTTCACTCTCGCATGGGAGATCCTGGCCATTAGTCCTCAAGCCCACTATATCAAACAAATCTTCAACCCGTTATCCCGAGATTTCGGGTTAGAAGAAAGGAAGGAAAGGGCATGCGACAAACGGTATGCGTCGGACTCAAGCCGTTTATATGTTAATTATGTGGAAACTCGCTTGCGCGAAACTTGGAGCTAATATGTTTCCGTTTATGTGGGGAGTCAAATTTGGCTCGTGATTTTTAGTCGGTTTCAGATTTTTTCTACCGATTGCGATATTGGTATCTGTAGCATTATTGCTGTTTCAAAAATGCCGATATCGATATTGCGACTATTGGTCTTATGCTTGAGTAAATTTAAAATGACCCCACCAACCATCCTATTTTGTAATAACCCATATCGAATAGCAAACCCTTGTTATGGAAAAGGCTCTGAATTTTTTGCTAACCGGAGAATGGCAAAATCAAAATCGTATATGTATATGGAACTTTTGCTGTATTGGCACTCTTAGCCAGTTATGTACATGTATAGATATATATAGTTACCTTTGAAAGGTATCAATCTTTCTATGTATATGTATCTTGTACCCTTAATGTACTTTATGCCGTATCGTGTACCGTTAACAAGTGTTTTAAAGTAGAGTAGGATGACCAAACTCGGACTGGCACATTTTTAGCTTCAATATTTTGCTTTGTTGCGTACTTTAAATTTCGAGTATTCGCCGATTAATTTTCGCCGCCCTTAGCTTATCCGAACCAGCTAACTGTTGTGCCTAGCATCGAGTAAGCAGTTTTCACCTTGACGCCTTCCGACAGCTGACCGTCGTCCGATCAGAGCTATATGATGCCTCAGCCCTGAATTAGAGTAAGATAAGCACATCTGTCATCAAAAGAAGAACTCAGCGGTTAGCAAAGAAATTATAATTAACTCTCTCGGCTGTGAGCTTTCGATAAAGAGGGCAATGACCCTTGCGATACTTAAGCCCGACCCTTCGTTAGAATGTACGTAGACCCTTGACGCGGACTAATTATTATCATGTTATCGTGATCGTTATATAAATATATTCCCGAGTATTGTATCCGGATATCATGCTATTACCAATGTATGCATGTCGATAAATAATATCAAATAGTCAAATAAATAACTATCAAATCCCATTTTGTCACCGTGCTTTGGTATCCTCGGTAGCGATACGTATTTTAAAGGAAATTGAAATCGTCGCCCCAGATCAACGACCCGCGTTTAGGCTTGACGCCGGAGGAGGTCGCTTTAGCGTGGTTCGCTGACTCAACAAATGTACCGGTGCGACTCGTGCAGCGTGTAAATTTGTTCTGTCGTTGCCCGCCGCCTCGCGTCCAGCAGACTATGTTGGGTTCATCAGCTACGATTCGTAACTACGTAAAACGTCCAGGGATGTCGGACCTGGCCAAACCAAATAAACCGATCGTTGCCTTGAAACTTCCAGGTGGAACGATGGTAGTGAATAGTGGTATGGTCTCTTTGGCCTGTGAGCAGGTTACTGAGCCAAATTTCCTGGGTACCTCAGAGGTAGTGCCACCTAGACTACGTGTTCAGCCCGTCCGGCAGAATCAGAACACATGCTGTAAAGCGTTCCTGCGGCCTGTTATGCTCTGTAGCTTCTTGGGATAGACCCGAAAACAAAAATAAAGCCATTAGGTCCGCCCTTGAGGTTACGATAGCGGGGGTCGCATGGGTATTGTGTTTTGGAAGTGCGCAGTGCAGCAGCGTCACGTCAATTACACATTCATAAAACGGAGCCGTAATCATTGCAGTATAGTAACTAGTCTTTGAAGTTTAATGTAAAAGTGTGGAATGTCACGATGCGGTTGTCTATAGAACGGATAATCTATACATTCCACAATTTTATCCATGTCTCTATCTAGATATGGTAACCCACATTCTTGTCCATCACTGACGTTTATATGAATGAAGACACAAATGGTAAAACTTTTGAATTATACGACATAAAGTAGTCCTACGGGTAAACCAACTATGCTAAACCAGATTATAACGGTCTGGGTTTTTCGTCTCAATTAAAATTTAACTGAGCTGAGTTCGGGTTGATATAACTACGAATACCGTATCCAAGGGAGAATGAGGGAGGGGTAATCTAAGGTGCAATTTCGAACACTGTAAACTACAAATTTTGCAGATTGGGGCTAAATTTAGTGGCGTTATATAGCTACTGAGCACATTGGTAAATGATTGTCGGCTTTGATCATTTTAGACTCTACGATGGCTAGTAAATTGAGAAATTTAAATATATAACGGAGACATAGAATTTCAGAATTCCCGGCGCGACATGAAATTGTTGGGGCAATGCGACTTCAGCAAGGAGTATGTTAGGTGGAACATGTTTGGGTGGTGCTCTCCTGTAGAGAGAACCCAGTCAATGTACATATATTACGTGTTATATATAATTACGTACTAATGCCACTAGTGCGGCAGAATATACATAGAACAGCAAGCGGGAACTGTGTGCTACAGTGCATGATAAATGTATAGCCAAATCGAATCAGAAAAATTATGAGTCGAGGAATAAATGCTCGAAAAGTAAATGTTTAAAAATCTCCCAGGAAGAAAGCGCAGCGAAAACTACGTAATCGTCACCACGGTTAAGGGATGCCACTCGATCTTATAAAAATGCACTTGATATCTGGTTGTTGAGTTAGACATCTATTAATCTTGACTGACAGCTTCTTTTGTGACTTGATCAAGAGACAGTTTGTCATTGCAGAGAATGAAGAGAATGATCGAGATATGGACCTTATAAATCTCGATAACTATTCTAGTATAGGTATATATGTCGATATACATACTTATTTATGTTAGCTGGGTTTATTAAGCTATATATTTGTTTCTTAAAAACTTACACTACACTCATATACGTATAAAAATATAACCATTAAAAATAGACATAAACAATTAGCATGTTAATCAACGTCTGTAGGAATACTACAATGTTTTTTCAAATAAGAGTTAATAGCAAATGATTATAGTGGATTTCGCAGCCCCACTGGGTCCATACTAAAGAGCTGGGATGTTTAAGTATCACGTTGGGTACGCAAAACTAAATTTGGCGTAGAGACATTGTTTCACGATGCAACCTCTAGATGCAAAACCAACATTACTCTGTCAACCAACGCAGTGTATATTTAGCGTTGGCGACAAACTGCATTTCTAGGAAAAAGTGCGAACGCTTTGTGACATTCCGCATGCCGTTAAATACCAAGCATAAGTCTATAAGTGCCGAAGCGAACCTAAAGCTTTCCAAAAGTTAGGGGTTAGGGTCGACGACATTTTAGGATGTTCAATGGATTCAGTGTTCAAGAGGTTTTAGGTCGGTATATACATTAAGCACAGCCTGCTACAGCTGAGTAAACAACTTGTGTTATAACTTAAAAATTAAAACACTCTCGCTTTCTTTCACCCTCTCTTGCAAGTTATTAGTTGATAATCAACGCCACAGCGTAATAGCAATTTCATTGTAATCAATGTTATATTGTAATATTTACCCGGCTGAGTATCATGTTATATATTTGTATTCGACGATATTTGTCTGATTGTCTGTGATTTAGCGCATAATCATTTTATTTTTATATTCATTTCAAATATTGGTCATCAAAGTTTAAGGTAATTTATGGATCCGACGAAGCCTATAGATAATATTTCTTGGCCAAAACACCTAAAATTGTAGCTTTCATATGCCATCCTCGCACCAAACTAAGGGTACCGTATGAAGATGTGAATCGATGCATAATTATACTATTGAGCTGATGACGGAAAAGAACATTTTGTATTACGGACCGTAAACCCAAAAACAGTTCCTTATGCATCGAGTTTGACTTGTGTCGGCATCCATATGGTTTCGTATTTTGGTTTTATATATCTGCTAAAGATTTAAGCGGAAAATTATACAGGCGAATATGATCAGTGGATTTTTAATTGTTTCGTAGTATATAGTACATGTTCGTATGGTAGTAAATGTTTTATGCGTTTTAATTATTCTTTACTATATGCTGGCCTTTGCAAGAACATACTTTGATTCGATTCCTTCGGTACAATTGTAATGTAAGTTAGAGATGATTTTAATTTGGTATGAGCTATATTTTGAGTTTTGAAGGATTCTGTTTTGGAGCTAATCAGCGGAGATATAAAGCGATCAAGGTGGTTTTCCGATTAATGTAGAAGGCAAAAAAATATGAAAACCTATTCAGAGGTAGCGCAGATTCTTTTCAAATTTTGCGTATAAAACATGGCCATATGAGTGTAGTATTACTTGTAAAATTGGATACTTGTTACCGATATTCAACTGGAATTTAATACCTATTTTCATTAAAAACTTCCGGCCTGCAGTACTTTGAGTGGTTTTTGCTTGTAGTAATAATAGTTGATTTTGTTTATATATTTTTGTGTAGTATTAAAACACAAATATATGCTTCTTTGTTTTACTATTAATAATATATTAATGAGTTTTGTGATTGTTTTTTGCTTTTGCAGTGTGTGGTATTAAAGCGTTCGTAATTGGTGTGTACAATAATGCTTCCGCCTCCAAACGTTGTTTTAGTCATCTATACCTAATGTCTGCAAACAAATTTCTCTTAAACTTGACTCATTATAGAGTTTTTGCAACTTGTAAACAGTTGTATTCTTCGCGTGCTATATTAATTAAGTTAGATAAGCTGCAGTATTAATGTGCACTCAGAAAGAATATGATTAATGATGACCGAAAACTACCGTTGGGGATTATTAGTTTATGCTATAAGCATTTATACGTTTGGTGTGCGTTTTGTAAGTTTTGTGTATGGGAAATACAGGCCAACATACTCTGGGCATACATAAAGTTAAGATGGCAGCCGCGTCAGGTTTTCTCGGCCCGACCCCATTCGACCAGCCGCCAATCCTATCCGACGAGATTTTATCAAACATTATCTAACTTTGGCATTCTGGGAAACAAATAAGTAATTGTATATGTTAAAAACAGAGGTAAAATTCTAACGCAAAATGTATTACGAATTTTAAGAAAATCAATAAAATTATAAGCTGTGAGGATTAGAATTCGAAAACGCGAAAGCATTATAACATAAGAGAGACCGCATCGTCGTTTGGGTTAAGACATGATTTACCTCGATTATACAATGTGGCGGTATTTAACTGCTTGTGACGTCCTAGGGGCTAAGAATGCACGATTATTTTGATATGAACAAAGTAGTCGAATTTTGGTTTTTTCTACAGGGTGCTCCATAAGTAACGCCCCACCATTAAAGTTACCCAGCACGCCGAATAAACATATCTAAAGGCTTTTTGGTATTCACGTACCCTGTATATAACTTAGGGTTTTACACATAGTACTTACCCTACGTGCGCGTCTGGGCACCTTCATGATCAAAGCATTCTTCTAGTCGAATACGCACATTTCGGCAGACTTATCGTACCGTGTCAGGCTCCAGAAGGGGCTTGTCCGATATAGCCTGCTGCAGGCACAACAGGGTCTGTGGATTGCGTTTGTATATTTTCTCTTTCATTACTGCCCGCAGAAAAGTTAGGAGGTTTAGACCAAGGTAATGAACAGGCCATTCGATAGCACCTCGACGTATCTGCCATCGGTCACGAAAGGGTTTCGTCCAATGAACGGCGCACAGTCATGGCAAAATGAGGAGGCGCGCCATCTTGCATAAATTTTAGCGTGTCAATGTTTGGTAGTTGTTGAATATTAGGATAAAATTCATTTCGCAGCATTATTAGATAGTTCCATTCGTAGTATCATTGAAAAAAGCCTAAAGGTCCACCAGACTATATGCTGCCCCGAACTGTCAGACCAGAGGTATTCATATAGTGTTCGATAGTGTTATGAGGGTTTTCTGCACGCCTATTAAATACATTTATGCCGGTTAACGTGACCGTTCAATATAAAATTGCGTTCTACTGATCAAATGACTTCGCCAGCTAAGTTAGGATCATCATCGAGACGCTGTAGCCGTTTATTGCTATGTTCAACCCTGTGATCATAATTATCCTCATTCAGAATATGAATTAACCTCGGTCTATAAGGTTTTGGCCCAGACTTTAACAATTCGGAAAATCGTCGATATGCTGATGCCGGTTTAAGATGCACAACGACGAATTGACTTTATCCGATTATTGTCAAAATGATTGTAAATATCAGCTGTCGCAGCATCACCAGATGCCGTCGGCTGTCTCCTTGTTGGGGCAGCTACGGATCCTGTTAGATCGAAACTTTTATTAATTGAAGCAATAGTTTTATGATATTGCGGCTGTGACCATTGTCGCACGACTTGTGCGCTATATTGGTTAACTGAAAACAGTCTTACTGCATTTTTTTTCAATCTACCAAATTAAGCCTAGAGTCAGACATCTTATTATACGCAGATATTTATATGTTTAGTTATAATTCCTTAAAGTATGCCGGTTTTAAGTGTATGTCCGTCTCAGCAATAGATTGAAGTTCGGACGTTGCTTATGAGACACCCTATATACTTGTGCACCACATTCTTCGCATTTTAAAATAAAACTAGATATATAAATATTTTTTCATTTCCATTTTTATGAGATTGCGGTAAACATGCTATTTGTGTTTAATCTGGCGCAGTATTCGCAATGCGTCGTCACAGTTTCAAACTGCAAATGAGAATTGGCACTTTTCGACGTAATACTAGACGTTATTGTGCATTGTACAGCAGTCACGTGTGACCGCCAATCGTTGAAAAACATATATTGTATTTCTAAGCTGAAAGTTGTAGTAAATATTTATTGTTTACCATTATTACTTCGGTGACAAATAATAGCTTCAACGTGTCTTGTCTTGCATTCACTGATTTGTACACAAGCGTAGTACCGCGTTAAAACGGGCGTGATTTCGTGGAACTACTGTAATATATGTCCTGTTAGGGCACAATGGCTTAGTTGAGAGAGCGTAAGCTTTATGGCAGTAGCTCGAGTATTCAAATTTAGGCTGGGATTGCTCATCTTTTCATTCTTCCAGGGTTAGTAAATTGAGTAACGTACATGCGAAAATTTCCGAGTGCGAGGTCGGCAAGTCCGGCTCTAATTACCTCTCCGGGCTACGTACGAAGCGAAAACTTGAGGAAACATATCACATCATACCGTTGTATACAGCTACAATTTTCATTTCGTTTTGGTATACTAGTTACTTGCAGGGTATTAAATTCAACAGTTTAAAGTCCTGTAATAACAATACGTTGTAAATATATTAATCACAACGCTATAGCTATTTTATTATGAAAACCAAGGGACTCTTATTTTATAATGCAATGATAAAAACGAAGTCTTGACATTTATAAATCACAAATTTTATGAAAAATTACAATTTCAAGGCTCATTTAACGCTATAGGCCGTTGCATTTACCCTATATGATGCATACAACGCAAATGCATGTTTTATCGAATTTCAAAACGTATTTAACGGGTTAAGTATCCCCATTGTTCCACCGTTTACTCAACTCCAAGAAGTGAGAAACTGTCAAAATTCTGAAAATTTCAATTTTAGTGGTATTTTTACATTTGGACTCGTAGGTCGAACAGCTCTTTTGACAAAAAATTAGCAGCGGTGTAACGGTCTATTTTTTTGAACCGATGCCTCTAGCAACACTTTATCCTAAAAAGTTGGGTGACCGCAAATTGCCAAAATCAAATACATTCCAATTCATATCTGTTTTGTGAGAATTTACTGTCGGAAATCATTTGAGTAGCGCATGCACAAAGTTCGATGACCAAAATACATTCCATTGCGCCGCGAATAAAAGAATTTGCGAGAATAAGTCATTCTTAAATGTTAGACGACAAACAGACATACAATACAGAATCTTTGGACAAGTTTGCGCTGTTTGACGAAGATTCTATAATGTACTACGTTATAAATAATGGGTGTAACTGACGTTTGCTCTTTTGTCTCTATACGTACTCTTTATATTTTATGTTTAAAATATTTATGTATGTATATATTGGTACTGTCATCAATACAAATAAATTCGTCACTGTCCTAGCATGCGGTACCGTGCGTAGGATTTGCGCGGCGCACGGCAATTAAAAATTAGCGAATAGTAATTAAACTGTGTAAATTTTTTGTGAGCTGTTCACGAATGTCTGACGAACGCTTCACGAAAGATTGGCTTTAAGCTTGTAACTATACTGTTTTCTGTCCTGACCGCACTGCTAGGTATGTAGTGGGCGTGTTACCTTTTGTGCGTTGCGCGGACTGTTTTCAAAAAGGTATCCAACTAGTTGGAATGGCATGTCACCAGGGAGTAACCGGAATTCCGGTTCCGGCGAAAATCCTGTTCCTGGTGCGGTTCATGGCAAAGATCAAACACCATTGGTTTAAAAATTTTGTTTGAAATTTTCCACATTTTTTCTTCATCTTTGATCCAAACATATGTAATATATTTTATACAATGATCAAGCTCCGATACAACCAAGCAAAAGAAAGATTAACTAAGCAATTTGCCGTGTGAAACGTAAGTAGGGCACATAATTTCAGTAAGAATTGTTTAATAACAACCTGCAAGAGTTTGTTAACAAATCAAAACCAGTTCGATGTTTGCAGGAGCTATTTTACACATTCAGAAGTTTCCGGGTTACGTTCGAATTAAACCAGTCCAACTGGGTAGCAGAGTATGGCTTACGTAGAAGTACTTAGCGTATGCTTGGACAATATAAATTGCATCAAGCACCAGCCAGTGCGCTTGTAAACTTTGTAAATCAGGCGAAATTGAAGTATTGTAACGTTATCCACAACGCAGCCAGAAACTGCTTTTTTGGCAATGAACTGCATTTATTGAAGCTTTGCGAGCAGTATCACAGTTTGTCTCATTTACAGGATTCTGATTAGAAAGTTATCATCATTATCATCTAACTGATGGGCACTGTTTGGCCAACGCTAGCCTAAACAGTGTCTCTTACCGCTGATCAGAAAATTACTTTCTATCTAGTAATTTTTCTTGGAATCATATAAACCAATAATTTCAAGTTTCCTACATAACAACATGTAACAAACGTATGTGTAGTAAAGGGAGGCGAATGAGGACAGAGCGAAAGTGTTTATTCTACGCTCCATGCGTTGTAAGCACATTTAATTTAAGGCAGTATATGCAAGGGTGTATAGTTGAAGGCATTTTTTGCTCTGAGTATCCAATAAAGCGACATATTGATCTATAAACAAACATTGTTAGCTTCCTCAGTCTTTTTAAATTTTCAGAACGTCAATAATGCCATCGCAATACATTAAGTTTAATGTAAAAGTTATTTTTAATGCATTCTAAATCGACTATATCTAGATTTCTTCCTTCATCTGTTTTACTGTATATAAATTTCGAAGGCCAGGTTCCGGATCCGGTTTAAATGGACGGTTCCGGTTGCTGGTTCCGGTTCCCATTAAATTTCAATTCCGGTTTTTCACTGCATGTCACATATGAAAGTATGCCGTTTTATTCCTCACATTCGCTATGCAAAATTGTTAAGTTTATCGATTACAACTGAAGAAACTGTTCAACCGAAGAGCAAGTTGCTACACAGTTTATGAATTGACCTTAGTTTTTTTATTCTAAAATTATTAGATAATATTATCAAGTTAAAAATTGTCCATTTTTATTTAAACTGTCCAAATTTAATATTTTAATTTCAGACGGAAGTTAGCTTATTCGTGTACGATTTTGTATTTTTCCACCAAAAATTCTGAAGTATGTAGCCTCTAATGCTGGGCGTTTAAAATCTGTTTCTAATGCTTGATGTTTAAGGAGTTAGTGCTAGTATCTTTAGTCTTTATCAAGTTGTATTTTCATCATTTCTGAATAGATGTGCGAGAGGATTTTAATTCAGGACGTATTTGACTATTGAATGAATAGACCCAGCCAGTTAAATCATACACGAATGTTTGCACCGCTAAAATTTTTTGCATTTTTCAGCTTCGATCTACTTCAACAACTCTTTCTACTGGAATGAGTCTATAGCTTTTTGCGTTATACAATGACTCTTCTTCCCCCAGCCACTCGAGTTATTATGTATCACTAATGCTATCGAATCAGTCACATGTTTTTATAGCGAATAATCAGTAATATAGGAAGTGCAGCATCAGTGATAGTATGTTTTAGCTATGTTATTCATTATATTACACCGCCAATACTTATAATTATTGTCAGACTGTTTATCGGTTAAGCCTACGTCGGCAAACTTTTCGTAGTAAAACTAAATGATTATTTGGAAGATTCAACGTACCAATGAACAGTTTTTTCATTCGTTAGCATAATTTTGCGACTAGTATAATTTTTTCTTATATTTCGTTCCTCTGATTCGTTGCTCCACAAGCGCAGTTCCAAACACCTCGAGTAGTAATCAGTATTTGTAACACTGCTGCGCAACATACACCTTTTATCGCAGTATACAGAATAAGGGTTTTTGTAGTTTCAAAGGCAACTGAAAATTGCAGCAGATTTTGAGTTGACATAAGAAAAAGAGCAGAGTGGGTACGATGATTTGAAACCGACAATAATTATTGTTGTAATCGAGCAGCTCAGTATGGATAGTAACAATCCGGGCGGAACTAGCTGTACCGGATTAAGTTGGAATTCTGGTTGTAGTGGTTAAATTGTTAACATTATAGAGGGAACAAGAAAACCAAGAGCAACAAGCGATGTTTGATTCAAAGATATCGTCATTGCTCAAAGCCAGTCGTGAAAGCCGAGAAGGTATGTTTTTATACACAATCGCTCCATTGTCGTGACCTATATATGTTTTAGTATGGTTTTGCATACGAAACTTCTCCTAGAGCATTGTAATTTCATTGTATTTCTTTATCATCATATGCACATGGATGATTATTACCTGGTTTTAAAAACGAATTTGATTTCAAATAAATAAAGTTTTTATAGTGCTTATTTACATTCACAATTCTGTATTTTCAAAATCGTTTGGTCCTTAGCATTGAAAGGTGCTTTGTATGTATCAGCCGTTTAGTGTACTTTGATTTAAGCCAAATCGATGGTAGTGTTCCCAGAATGTCGCTGTTGCCGTCATAAAAAAATCAGAAGCTGATGATTATGATTTTAACCACAGAGGTGTATTATTTTCGTCGCCCCTAACGCGTGACTCCACTCTAAGTGAAAACATTTTTGATTTGTTTTGTCAAGTCAATTCAGTTTTTGTAAAAGCGATGAACAAGGCCAAATCACGATTTCTCCTTATGTATGCGTATTTGCGATGCAGCAATGTGTAGGCGCTATTCGCGGACACTATTTTGCGATTTTGCATCGCATTTTGCATTACCGTGTACAAGTGAAAACGCGATTACCAATCGTCTTTTTACTCGTGTGTTATAATGTGCAAAACACAGCGAACATTGATGTCTGATTCATAATGACATTTGATGAACGCGGACAATAATGTGCGCAATTTCCATTCGTACATTGTAGAACCTCTGTTCGCGTTCAGAAAAATGAGAATGCCAATGGCTAAAAATGTGAACGCGAATTTCTGCGAGAGTCAGGTTCTGGTTTTGCCAAAATCTTGGTGTGCGCACATTTGTCTCGCATAATTTATTAGCATTTCATCACATTACTGCCTCCTAAAACCACACCATAATTAACAAAAATATACAGTTATATACATGCGAGTTCGTTAAACAATTCTAGTTTTGCGTATGCTGCGGACTAATGCATTGATTTGTAATTCTATTACGACACTGATTTTTTGACATTTTGCGCGGCAAGACTTAACGCTACTGGTTATAAACATTTGATGCCTGCATGCGACATTTACTAATAAGTCCTAAGAGATATTACCTTAGTGCGACAACACCAGGTCTTCATTCAGGATCTGGATTTTCGCCCCTTTCGTCAGAGGTGTCTATCTGATAAGGTAATGGCTGATTGACACTGGAATGCAAATCACAACAAGGCTTCCGAGTAGCGAAAATATGAGTTTAGGTAAGCAAGTTAAGACCTGATTAGCGGATAAGACCACGTTATCGGCTACACTATCCCACTTTGAGTATTAGATTTTGAGGTTCGTCCAACCGATAGGGCTGTCCTGACGTTAGCTCATAACCAATTTGTGGTTTAACGTTATAGTGTTACGTAACCAATGGGGGAATTTGTACACTGGTCAAGGAATGATAATATTTTATTCCGCAGAGGTGCAATTCACCTGTCGTGTTGGACGTTTGTCCTACTGGTAGTTCTGGGTTGACGCTAGCTCATAGCCAATTAGTGGATTAAGTTATAGTGTTACGTAATTAGTGTAAGGAATTTGTACACTGATTAAGGAATAATATTTTATTCCGCAGAGGTGCAAATCATCTATCTTGTTTGAGGTTCCTCCAACCGTTACGGTGGAGTTGACGCTAGATTATGTGAGGCCTATTCATCGCCAATTAGTGGTTTAATGTTATAGTGTGGAGAATTTGTAGGAAGAGAAAATACGAGAAACCTTTTGTGAACACAACGATATTTAAACATCTGCTGGTTTCACCGCGGAAGCAAAATTTTACTTGGAGGGGTTGACTTCGGAGCGCCCAGGTACGTAGTAACTCGGGGAACGGGAAATTCGTGGGACAATACTCCTTAAGTTTGGGGAAACAGTGTGCTCAGATGAACAATGGGGTTTTATAGTTGTATTTCATCGTGTATTCTTGCGTTTGCAACACATATATACCGTCAGAAATAAGTTGAAACACATATATACCGTCAGAAATAAGTGCAAAATAGTCGATCGATTTTGATTAAATAAAATTTCGAGCGATTTCTTTAGCGCAATTAAATAAGTTTTAAATTTGTAAATTTCGATTAAACGAAATTTCGACCTATTGCTATTTCAATTGCACTTATTTGTGGCCGCGAATGTATGTACATCACTGTTTATGTTGCATATTTATTATTTGCAGGCCGCGCTTCATTTTACTTAGGATAGTCGAAAGAAAACGTTTTTGAAGTCACATTTAAAATATCTGGGGGTGGGGTGATGAGGGGTTGACTTAGAGAGAAGCCAGATTTTGATTGGATGACATGACGTGGAGAGCTTAAGAATCCTATGGACCAGGGAGTAACCGGAATTCCGGTTCCGGCGAAAATCGTGTTCCGGTTGCGGTTCTGGCAAAGGGCAAAAACCATGCCGGAACCGCAGTTCCGGTTTAAAAATTGTTTGAAATTTTCCACGTTTGTTGCTTCATCCTGTAATCCAAACATATGTAATATATATTATACAATGATCAAGCTCTAATACAACCAAATAAAATAAAATATTAACTAACCAATTTGCCGTGTGAAACGTAAGTAGGGCACATAATTTGAGCAGGGATTTTTCATAATAACCTGCAGGAGTTTGTTAAGTCAAAGCCAGTTCGATGCTTGTAGCAGCTATTTTACACATCCAGAAATCTGTGGGATACGTTTGAATTAAGCCGGTCAACTCGGTAACAGAGTATGGCTTAAGCAGAAGCACTTAGGGTATGCTTGGCTAACATAAATTGCGTCAGGCACCCGCCAGTGCGCTTGTAAACTCGGTAAATCAGTTTAACTTGAAGTAAACTAACGTTATCTGCACCGTAGCTAGAAACTGTTTTCTTTTCAATGAACTGTATTTATTGAAACTGTGCGAGCAGCATCACAGTGTGTCTCATTTATAGCATTCTGATTAGAAAGTTATCATCATTATGATCTAACTGACGGGCACAGTCTCTTTAAAGTTTCAGAAAGGCAATAATACCATCGCAATACATTAAGTTTAATGTAAAAGTTATTTTTAATGCATTTTAAATCCACTATACCTTCATTTCTTCCATCATCTGTTTTACTATATATAAATTTCGAAGACCAGGTTTCGGTTCCGGTTTAAATGGACGGTTCCGGTAAATTTCGGTTGCGGTTATTCCCTGCTATGGACATTCTTTGGAGTATAGACACTCTTTCGGAGGCGCCAAATCTGTGGCGTACGGTTGGCGGTATAATTTAGTAGTCACATCGGAGGCAAAAATTAAAATATTAGCAATTCAAAATCATTTCTAATTTTTATATTTAATATTAGTAACTCGAAAATTTCTATTGACATTATTTATACTATACTAACCAAAGCATTGATTTGTATATTGGTTTGTGTTGCTGTGATTTTGCTGATGTCGCATCATGGGGTTATTCCGGTGCCTCGCCTAATTCATTACGATTGAGATGGAAACAGGGTGCCCTGATTCTCTCTTGATAGTTGGGTTGTGCCTTTTATCTAGGTGCGCTGATGATGGGCTGGTTTCTGTTTTTGCTGCCAAACTTTTCTATTTTTTGTATTCATTCACTGCTATAGGTCGAAAATTTTCTCTTCCGGAAACTAATAACGATATAGCCGCTGCTCTTTCACACACTCCACATGTTGAAACGGTTGATGAAGAAGAGCCGCACACAGCCGATGCAACGTCATGTGCGGCCGAAAAGAAAAAATAGAAATTATAAAATGACACTCCTGCCACGTCTGTCGCCTTTCGGTGCTGAATTTATCGTGTCCACTAACTTTGATTAAACGTTGTGTTTGCGATTAAATTACATTGTTTATTGAGCTGATTTTTCTTGGATACACTATTTTTAAAGATACAACTTGCTTTTTGCATTTTAAATGCTAAATGTATGAGGTTGCAATAGTATTGTTACTCTGGGTTAGGTTAAAGGATATTCCAAGTGGAAGGAGCTGAAATTGCGGATGAAGTTGCTAAACACGGATTTCAATACTAGGACATTCGGACAAGAACCTTATGACACTTTAAGTATTACTGATTAGAACTGGGTTTGAAGATAGGTCTCTTATAGAACGCAAAAGAGAATGAATTAACAGCTCCAATTATTGTAGGCAATGGTATGCTTTAGTAAATCCGATAAACATATCAAAATTTCTTTGGAATTTAAAGATGTGTGAGAATTGCCATACAATGGCTGATATTCATCTGGCGTATAAGGATCACCAATACAGAACAGGTTTTCATACAATAACTTATGCATATTCTGTGCAAAGAAGCCGAAAAACGCTAAATGCTTGATAATGGGCTTTATGAAGTCAATGTTCTTATGAATTTTGGAATATAAATGAGAAACGGAGCATAATTTTGAGTACCCTAAGAATAGTAAGCTATGTGAACAGTATTGCACTGCAGAATTAAGGTTAAGCTGGGGTTGATGAAAAAGTCTGTAGTGGCCCAGTCAGATTCCTATACCTCATGTTATCACTTTATCTACAGTACGAGTCAAAAGTGACTGTCGCATTTCGAGCGAGCGAGTGGCTTGCTCGATATTCGAAACTAATTAAATTAATAAATTCTACTTTTAGAACAAATTTATTTCGAGTGAGCAACATTTATTTTTGGCGGCTACTGTATTTACATATATAACTTGCCCGCTTTGTTTGTCATTACTAAAGCTAGACAAATACTAATTCGTTCACTATTTACTTCGGGAAGTATGTGACAATTTTCTCATGTAAATACAGTAAATTGACGTGACATTGTATTAGTGACATTGTAAATAGTAAAATTATTATCCTTCTGTACATCATAACTTCAGTGTCCAAATACAAGGAAAGGAGACGTATTTTTGAAACTGATGCACATGTATACTATGTAATGTTTGAAAAAAACTATAGATTTCTCAGGGGTATTTAAGGAATGATTGAAGTTTTTCGTTTTGTACGTTTATCATCGATAGAAATCTTCTTTTATTATTAAGGTAATCTCGGATATTTTGATAAATTTATATTGCTGAAAATTTAAGCAAAGCAGTAGTACGGGTTTGTGACTACACTCAATGGCAAAATTTTGATTTGATATTCGCTAATCATATAACAAACAGATATGCAGAATATTTTTAACAGTGAATTCACGCGGAATAATGTTATTACATGTTTTGTTGGAATAATATTGGTGACGTCATATAACAAAATAATCTACAATAGTTTAAAGCTGTTAGTTAGATATTTCTCTCCTAGGGCAGCCACTGCTTCTTAAGATTGCCGTCCATGCATGAGTTTTTGATGCTCTGGATTATTTTATAGGAAAATACTTGTTTATGATGAATTACGTAGAAAATCCTTCGATATGTTAGGACTTTTGCAGGGTTCGCAATTATATTGTTTAATTTTTACTAAAACCGCCATTTTTACGTTGCGACTGATAATAAACGTATTTTGTCACACAGGTATTGTATGGTGATTTTGATAAAAAAGTGGAATATAATTAATCTTGACATTCGTTCCGTGTTTACATCTAATTATTACCCATTGTACTTTTTGAGCAGTTTAAAAATTTGTAAACCCCCAAGAAAATATTTTGGTGTCCGGGAAAATACCGGAATTTTTTCTTAGGCGTTTTGCATAGTATTTCGTAGTGGAACGTTAGATTTTTTATTGTGCACATGCAGAGAATTTAGAGGACAGATATATATTTATATTTTTCATATTTTTGCGTATTTCCATGTAAATACAATACAAAGTCCGTCTAAATTCCCGGAAGTAACTACGTTAACGTCAGTTGTCTTTATATATGCACGACTCGATTTTTGGAATTCCAACCAATACGGTTGATTACTTTTAAACATATTTGTCTTAAATATAACTATATAAATATAAAATGGCTATAAAAATTGTCTCCATATTTTCATTTGTAATTATTACAATGCTTGTGATGCAATGAATCCGGTTTCGCTGTTTTTTTTCTAGCTCATACCGTCATCACTGTCTTGTGTTCATTTATTATTATTTAATATATTAACAGTCACAGCGCAGTATTGAAATTTAATTATTAAACCTGGTGTTTTGTATATTTCATATTATATGAATGATTCATGGTAGTTGATCTAAAAAGCATTCGAAATCGTTTGAAATTTATGAATGACAAAGATTATTCAGAGGGACGTTTTGTAATAGTTGTGATTTACCGTGTGTGTGTGAAAACTAAATTTACTAAAAACAAACATTGCTATGTAAATGTAAGAATGACTGAAGTGTATATGTATTTATCTAAAACAAAATAAATATGCATAAATTTATATATACCGTGCGGGCAGGTGAATATATATACGTTCAGAAACATTTTTTGCATATGAACTACATTATAACTACTATGAAACCTAAGTTGAGTGTGTATAAATGTCGATTATAAAAATAGATGCGTTCATATATGGATGTTCACGAGTTTGTTTTCCAAAAAATTTGCCTTGGCTGCGTAATACTGTGCCGGAGCCAAATCAGCATTTTGTCGGCTGTTTAACTTATGTATATATCCTTTAACTGCGGCCTGACATCGTTCTGCTAGTGCTTTCAATGGGCAATATGTTGCCCAGGTGTAATGCAGATTCCTGTTGTTCCCATGGTTATTATGCTTCTTTAGCAGGCCCATCCTGTTATAGACCTGTGGCGACACAACGATTGCACTGCCGATTCAGGATACGTTTTTACTGTTTAGAACAGAAGTCATTTGGTGATTGTAGAGGCAAGGTGTCGTGAATTTTTTCTTTGTAAGGGGCCGGGGGTTGGAGGGTAGACGGTAGGCAGGGTGCCTACGACCTGGAGAAACCGGGAAAAGAAGGTGTAAAATGCATAAAACCGGAAGAGCAGATGTTCGACATCATAATCCTTCACATAGCATAGGAAAATGAAATGTCGGATTTTCTACGAGGTTCATGCGATAACTATTCTGTCTTTGAAATTTTAGTTCTAGGTAGCTAAGAAAATTGGTCAATGTTTCATGGCAGTGATGTAGCAAGACAATTTTCTATGCGCTACGACAAAGTAGCATATATGGTTACTGACGATTTAGCACATTATTTTAACGTTGAGTTGCGAGTTGCGAAAAGAGGTGAAGCAAGCTTCTGAATTTGTTATATGTTTCGACGAATTATTAAACAAAATTGCTCAGCAGTGCCAGATGGACGTCAAGGTACGATTTTGGAATAGTAGCTGCAGCAGTGTTCAAACACGGTATCTCACATCAGTTTTAGAGGCGGCCGGATGCTGAAAATATTAAAAAGAAATTTGTTGGGGCCCTAGCTGACGCGTCTGTCCGTCTTGGTAAATTGATCCAAGTGTGAATGTATAGGCCTAGTGTAACTTGGCGCTTCAAAGAGTTATTAGAGACGATCTTACTAATGAATTAATTGAACTTGGCAGCTGTGGGCTTCATACCTTAAACGGTGTTTTCAAACAGGCCGCCGTGAAACTAAATGGAACATTTTGCATTTTACTACGCTTAAGTGGTTTCGCGGTGTTTAGAGTTATTGCCGCACTATAAGAAATATGTTGATGAAGTTAAGCCTAAGCCAACTGTGGTCTCGTATGATACTTTGAAGACTGCGTTCGCCGATCCGCCATTGAATGCTAAGCTAGAATTACTCCGATCTGTTGCCGAAAACACGGAACCTTTTTTGACCAAATTTCAGCCTAATAAACTCTACAAGCTTTATATTCTGGTTTCCACCTTTCCAGTTTTTATTGCATTGTTAAAACTGGTTCCCTTAGGAGACAAATAAATGGAAACCTGGAGAAACCGGGATAGCGCCGAATCATTCTGCGCGGGCACTCTGGGCAGGCCGTTTTCTGTCTTAATTTTTTTCATGCAATCAGTGAAATATGGTTCGCAATATATTTACGGAAGGGGTGCCCCGCCTACACCCCTTTGGTTGGTGAAACCTCCTATACGTGTCATTTTGTAAGATTCCCGGTTTGAGTTTCTCTACACATAAGGGGTTTGTTATGGTATGGTGTAGGATAGTGAATACGTTCACGATAGTTTTTTTACCAATTGGTTATACTGAATTTAGCATGCTTTGTAGTGTCGTTTTAAGTGTTACATTTCCGCCTGGAGCTCACATTAACTACACATCACACTTTTACCTTACCCCACACTTGTGGGGGTGGGTACTTCCATATGTAGCATGTTTCTCCAACAGTCCCTGTCGGCGGCGGCTGCAGCCATACTGCCCGTTGCGTTGTTTCGCCATCGTCGATACGTTATGCATCTGAAATGTGGCTCACATTCTTTTATAACCTGACGTTTTCGTTTCCACCGTTGGATCTTTTAGCCATATCCAATGTTCTAGAAGAGTCACTTTAATCAGACGGCATGGAAGCTTTCGTTCGTTCATACGATCCTGTTGCAGTAGCTGGCGAAGTTCGGTTTTGTGACCCAACTGTTCCCTGACTTCAGCGTTAGGATTTTATTAACTTTGAGACACCTAGGAATATACACCTGGTGTCCGCGTCCTGGGTAATCCTGGAAATTGGCTCTGCATCCTGGAAATTGAAAGGGCAGTAGTGTAAAAAGAGGCAAATCCTGGAAAATCGCCAGAAAAATCCTGGAAATTCATAAACATTTCAACAAAATTTGTATTTTTTAAAAAAATGTTAAACTTTTGTTTTTTTTTCTTTCAGATTTTCCCACATCAGCGCCAGGAGCCATACTTTTATATATTATTTATCATTGCCTCTGAATCATGAATTAATAATTTTCAGAATATATTGGCTCTTGAACCACAACATTGTTTCTTTGTTTGTAGTTTCTGGTTTCAGATTTCATTTGATTCAGTTATTACAGATTAACTCTGTTGGAGTTCTAGAGTATAACTATATATTCTGAATTTTATTTGTGCTTCAGACGAAGAAGCAATTATGATTTGTGAGTGAGAGTTTTAATGCGTACATAGCTTATTCAGCTTTGTACGCTGGTTCAAAATATGTATAATACTTTCTTTTGTAATTTTTTCTTATGGGAAAATCGTATGACGCAGGGTGTCCGCGACCAATGAAATCCAAAAACAAGTACTCGAAATGAAAAAAGAGTCACTACAAAGCTTAAAAATTCATCCCTTCACCAATATTGTTGCATTTAAAAATCCTAGAAATTCGCTCAAAAAATCCTGGAAATTCATGACCGAAAATGCGCGGACACCCAGTATACAACGACAAATTTTCATATACATTGAGCTTTTGTAGGTCAGCAGATTTCACACATAATGTGTCGTTTTTTACATTATAAAAGGCGAATAGCCGCATTGTAGATGTACACTTTTGTGGGCGTTGAGATTGTTGCTAAGTTCCCAATGCACCTCGTCCCGCCGAAAGGAGATCTGTTGCGCGCGATTCTTCTGTCGGTTTCGAGTTTCGCGAGCCGGTTGCTCAGACAGTACTTCCGAGATAGCAGAACTCAGGCACGTTTCCAGCATAGTGTTGTTGATAGTGATCTCCAGGGCATCTTGTAGGCGTCACGACACGATCTGTTTTGTGCCACTTATTAGGAACCCGATGCGTTTGCTACAGTCGTTCGTGTCTAACATCGATTGATGTTCGCTGGTGTTAGCCATTACAGCACTCTAATGTCATCAGAGTTAGCGGCATCCGGACACCTAGCTCATGTGCTGCTATAGATAACGCCGTCGTCTAGTTGTAAATCGGTACATATGACCCAGTTGACTACGAAATTGGAAATTGTTGGTGAGAATTTTGAGCCTTGTCGTACGCTTGAGTTAACTTGGAACAGATCTAATGTCGACTTATCAATGCGAACATAGCAATAGTGCGGTTCATATGTTTTGATCATTATGATGAGAACACCGTCTGCTTCCATAATTTCATACAATGAAAGCCGGTGTACGGAATCGGAGGCCGTGTTAAAGTCAAGAAAATCTACTGCGACTGGCCTGCGATATTCATGTAACGTCTCTAGAAGTACGTATGCACAGGCTTAGTATATGGTGTGTTGTGCTTCTGTTATTCATTATTCACGTGTGTATTTTTCGCGTTCATGTTTCAAGCGGTTAGCGGTGATGGCCGTGAAGAGAATGTTGAAGAGCGAAAGTCTTCTACAGTTGCAACATACGACTTTTCGCTTTTTTATGGAAGGGCATTAAGATAGCCATCTGCCAACCTTGTGGGGTCATTTGTTCTACCCAAATTTTTCTTACTAACCGCTTCAATTTTGTACAATTCTTTTAACAGTCCAATTTCAATTGGTGCGCGTCCATTACACAGTGCTCTGATAGCATCTTCTGTTTCGTCTGCAAGTGATGGTTCTTGGTCGCCACTTTCATTGTACTACCCGACAAAGTATACTTCTACGTCTGATGAAGGGTTCCCTGGTGAGTTACGTTATGAACCTGGTTTAAGTGTTGTCGCCGTTTCTGTAGCTGTTTACACTTCTAGGTGATCGTGTTGCCCTTGTATCTAATCATTCTATCATATTCCAATCTCGGTTGTCATATCTCCGGCCAAGACGGAATAACCTTTCTGATCATGTGCGGCTGCAGCGTCGTTCCGGAATAAAAACGTGCCGCTTTGTCATGTTTGATATGTTTCTGAAGAGAGTTCGGAAGCATAGAATTTACTGCATGTCTACTACACCAGGCTGCGCTTAGCTTGTTGGTCTTTTCTACTGGAGTAGAAGTCAGCCAGCTCACAGTTTTTGTTGGTTTTTTCGGTAGTAATGCGACGGACGCACAATCTTTATGCTTTTCCTACGTGTCGGCGACTGTATCGAATTCATAAATCGTTTACGCATCAAATCGTCTCGACAGTGTTATTTGAAATTTCTGTGTAGTTGATAAGTTCCGGTAGTTTTACCATATGTTTCAAGTTAAGAAGTTTGATACGATCCACAATGGACGCACACACTCAGTATTTTTTGCATCTTGCGTATGACACTATTTTGTCTATAGTCTGTATATATTGCTTGACGCACAAAGGATATCTTGAAAAAATCGGTTTTTTAGCAAGTTATAATTGGTTCAATGAACTAATCTAGTTTAATCAGTGTTTTCTCGTGACAAGTTTTATTTCGTGGTCATATTCCGTGTCTTATTTCTTATTTACTATGTAATATTCTTTTCCGTTGTGACTATGATCATTTTTTATTTTAGCGCCTCTGTTTTGTATAGCGGCATTAGCTAACATTTGGTATTAGTAAGGTTTTTGTGCATTGTTGAATTTCTTATTTGCTTTTAGTTGGCTAGCGCTGAGCTGTTATCACCCCGTTCCGAATGTAGTGGCCGTGTTGTAGTAAAACGAACGATAAAACATACTGTCAGTTTTGTTTTTCAGAATTATATTAAGCAGACTCGCCATGAAAGATGTAGTTCAAATTGCTATATCGTTGATCCACTAACTAGTGATAATTTGGGTTTTGCAAACCTTCAAACAATATTTGAATATTACTGCTATTGTTTCAGCTTTGAAGTATTTAATTTTTTGTTCAATAACCCGTAGTATCCTTGGCGCCAAACACAACTAGTTTTATCAGCTTTGTTTTACTATCCATCGTTGAAAGCATCATATGGTCATGGTGTGTTTTAACACATTTTAACATCGAATCCAGCGGGTAACAACCATCTTGTGATTGATTCACTAACGATATGTAAACGGACATCTTCATTTTTCTCTGCTGTCTCGAGGTGAGAATTTCGGTCCGCGGAGCGAGCGAACCGACACCTGATTAGGAAAAGGCCGAGCCGGGTTGAAATGTTGCAGATCCGGGCCGACCTCGATATCTAACGGGCAGAAAAATCTCGGTTCGTTCTCACTATAGTCAAAGACCAAATTATTAGTGCGCCGTTTTATAATCTTGGGTTCATTTTACGAATTTCTTGGGCTCATTTCATATATGTTTTTTATCTTTATGTCGCCTGTATTGTTTACATTGAGCTTGTCTACACCGACTACAAACGGGCCTGCCTGGGCTGGGCAAGGCCGAACTCGATTTCCAACAGGCCGGGCTGAAATTTTGCAGCTCCGGTCAGGGAAGGGCCGACCTCGGTTTGTAACGTTCCGAGCCGGGCCGAAAAATTTCGGGCTGTTCACACCTCTACGACGCTGTGTTAAATGTTTTGGGTTAACTTCCTGTTTTAGCAAGTTTATTATTTATTGTGAGTTCATATTAGTATGCGCGAATAATTGTAACACAGCAGTGCGTCGACCTTGCATTAGGTACATGTAACTAAACTATACAGCGGTAGACTAAACATTCTTGCGGTACTGGTATGCGTGGGTTTTCCGCTGAACGTATTCTTGCATTTATGCTGTACACAAGCTAATTTTGCAGAAAACAGCTTCCAGCAATTCTTGTAGCATAACTGTTTTAAATCGTGAGGTTTAGTACGATCCAGTTTAAATCATGTATAATATTGACCTAAACGTCTTAGAGATTGATTGTAAATGTGATGGTTTTGGAATTCATGCACTATTTTCGTAATATTTAATGTATATAATACGTTACATTATTAAATTAAATAATTTAACATATTATACATCATTGTATTGTATTTAAACGTTATCTTTCTTCCTAAGTTACATTGTGTATCGTAATTGGACCTGTCAGTGAAGAATCCCGGAGTCATTGGACTTATTAAGCTGCGGCTGTTGGAAGCTGTAGATTTTACGAAATAGTGTAGCGGTATGTGTACTTGCTCCGTTGTACATTAGTGTTAGTATATATATATTTGACCGCCAGGGAGTAACCGGAATTCCGGTTCCGGTTCCGGCGAAAATCGTGTTCCGGTTGCGGTTCCGGCAAAGGGCAAAAACCATACCGGAACCGGAATTCCGTTTTAAAAATTTTGTTTGAAATTTTCCAAGTTTTTTGCTTCATCCTGTAATCCAAACATATATAATATATATTATACAATGATCAAGCTCCAATACAACCAAGCAAAAGAAAAGATTAACCAATTTGCCGTGTGAAACGTAAGTAGGGCACATACCTTGAGCAGGGATTTTTCATAATAACCTGCAGGAGTTTGTTAAGTCAAAGCCAGTTCGATGCTTGTAGCAGCTATTTTACACATCCAGAAATCTGTGGGATACGTTTGAATTAAGCCGGTCCAACTCGGTAACAGAGTATGGCTTACGCAGAACTACTTAGGGTATGCTTGGCTAACATAAATTGCGTCAAGCACCCGCCAGTGCGCTTGTAAACTTCGTAAATCAGTCTAAATTGAAGTAAACTAACGTTATCTGCAACGCAGCTAGAAACTGCTTTCTTGGCAATGAACTGTACTTATTGAAACAGTGCGAGCAGCATCACAGTGTGTCTCATTTATAGCATTCTGATTAGAAAGTTATCATCATTATGACCTAACTGACGGGCACTGTTTGTCCAACGCTAGCCTAAACAGTGTCTCTGACCACTGATCAGAAAATTACCTTCTATCTATTATTTTCTCCTAGAATCATATAAACCAATAATTTTAAGT
Organism: Trileptium ribeirensis; assembly: GCA_030248225.1. Taxonomy (NCBI): domain Eukaryota; kingdom Metazoa; phylum Nematoda; class Enoplea; order Enoplida; family Thoracostomopsidae; genus Trileptium; species Trileptium ribeirensis. Next base: position 18,781 of record JASANE010002606.1, on the reverse strand, counting down.
TTCCTACAGAAGAACATGCAACAAACGTATGTGTAGTGAAGGGAGGCGACTGGAGACAGAGCGAAAGTGTGTATTCTACGCTCCAAGCTTTGTAAGCACATTCGATTTGACGCAGTAAACGCAATGGTGTATAGTGGAAGACATGTTTTGCTCTGAATGTCCAAAAACCGACATATTTGATCGATAAATAAACATTATTAGCTTCCTCAGTCTCTTAAAAGTTTCAGAAAGGCAATAATACCATCGCAATACATTGAGTTTAATGTAAAAGTTATTTTTAATGCATTTTAAATCCACTATACCTTCATTTCTTCCATCATCTGTTTTACTATATATAAATTTCGAAGACCAGGTTCCGGTTCCGGATCCGGTGTAAATGGACGGTTCCGGTTGCTGGTTCCGGTTATTCCCTGTTGACCGCGTATGGGTACAATGTAAAATACCAGTAAAATAGGTACGAGCTTTTTCAGACGATAAACAGTGTTTCCGCGTCAGTACTGGCATCCCTTCGGTTCTCACGGCGGTGTAGAGATTTGTGAGATGAATTGAATTAACTTAAAGCGTACTTACATATTATTGACCTCTGTCTGTTCATAGCTTATTCATACAATCGTTGGACCACATAGTTCAATCATTGTTGAAAGTTGGTTCGCAGTGCTATGCGTACTGTGCTACCTCAGCGTATAGCTAGCACGCCTGCTACCTGATGCCGCCATATTGCCATTTTAGATAACGGAATGTCTTACGTAGTGTTTGAGATACTGTTATTCAAACGAGAAAGTTATAAGAACAAAGTATCTGCGGTTGAATTACAAATCCACTAATTTGTTTTTGCTCTTGTAGGTTCAGTAAAACTTGCAAAGGAATTATAGAAAGATGTGGCGAAGCTGACAACACTCAATATTATGACGCTGCAGCCAAGTCATCGTGTGGAGATAGTTATGTGCATATGCTAGCTGTAACAGCGAAAATATATTGCATAAATAGCTGTATCCAAATTTAGAAAACACTTAAAAATAGCAATTGTCGCTTGTTTTCAGAAGAAATAATTCTCTAGTACGAGTTAGTCTATTGAACAACCTGTTTCTCTACCCGGGATATATTGCACAAAAACTAAATTTGAAATCTTGTCTTAAAGCGGATTTTGCTTTTTACTGATTCATCCCACTACCGGTGAATGTAATCAGAAATAAATTTTAGTGACGACCAGTTGCTCGCCTTGTGTAGTAATGTTGTTTATCACACTGCCTTGTAAGTTTTTGACGTGCTTTGCGGATAATTTCATTTGTTGCTTGTTATGTTTAAACTAGAACCTAAAATCCCAACGTGTGTGATATTCCATTTTGTAATATCCTTATTTCACTACATTTATGTGAGGGGGTGAAGAGCAGCTCATTCACAAAAATTGGTGCAAAAGCTTTCCTGTGTAGCGATTAACTGCTTCAACGCAACACAAATTTCATGTCTGTGTTCTGTATTGTGCCACACACACAGTACGGTCGGTATATTAATTCAAACACATTTATAATATGTGTGATATGCGTTATAATCCAAATTCATCAGTGCGGTCATCATTTTAGTTCCATTGTGCATTTTACGTGTGAACAAGCATTTTCGTACAATTTATACAGCTTGATATTGCACGGAACATCTTAATGATTGATCATTCACTTTGGCAGTGTCTTATGCTCATTTATATATTTGAAATACAGTATCTGTATTTGGTGTCATTGATGTACCGTGTTATATATGTAACGCTTGGTTTTTCATTCGAAACTAACTATAACTCTTTGCTAAACGAGACATTTTAGTAGAAGTATGGCTTCTCCTCTACTTGGTGGGAAGTTTTTAATGCTTTCTTATCCGGTTTCTAAACCAAGAACTTTTTTCTTCTATTTGCGGAAATATATTGTAACTTTGAGCCAATTGTTAGATCTGGTATTTATGAGAAGAATCGTTAAAAATTGCGTGAATTATATCTGGGATCGTGTATTAGTTATTTTTGGTTGATTAACATAGCGCTTTCCATTTAGTACAGGTGAGAACATGAGTAATCAGTAAAAAGAACAGCTAAGCATTTACAAACAATTATATGTATGTGATTTTACGTGGTTTAGCAAAGTATTCTTGTCTACGTGCGGTCCAGTACTTTTTACGTATGGGACTATTTTCTTATCAGAATTCGGAAATAATATGCATATAATTATTTTTACGGATGAGGGCTTGCTGGTTCCAAAGCCGAGTGACATTAAAACAAGAACCTTAAATCCAGTGTGTTTTATATAAAATAAAACATGGGTCGTTTAACGCCGTGCCATGTACTATAGCAACTGCTCTATTTATAAGCTGTTGCTCGGTTCCATGAAGGACCCATATCGACGATACAACGCACCTGCAGTGAGGCCTTACAGCAAACTCGATTAACACATCGCTATTACATGGGTGCTGCGATCAATGAGGCTTTTATGCACGTGTGGCTTAATGGTTTAAATAAAGACCAATAAATTCATTTTACCAATAAAATTGTTCTTATGCAAAGCTAAAACATGATATTGCCAAAATTATTGATTAGAATGCGTTGCAGCAATCCTTGTTTGTTTGTTATGCTTTATATATATTTATACTATACTGACCTTTTTTCACACGAACATAGCCATAAATTCATATCACTTAATAGTTCCAGTTTCGTGTTTTGTGAACAAAAGTAAAAATTTAGTGCTTTCGAAATTTTATTGTTTTTCGTATCTTATGTATTATAAATAAAATTTTGTAAGGTGTTCTCTTTATCTGTATGCGAATATGCGTATTGAAATACGTATGGTTTCAAATCAAAATTAGCAATACTATACTAGAATCAAACAACGTTACATCTTTTATGTGTACTCATATGGTTTGAAAGCACCAAAAAGATTTGTAAAATATATATTGAATTTCGCAAAGGTGAATCAGTTTTACAGTGTCGAGTTAAGTATCTGTCGTGGTCCACTTTAGAATATTGCGTACTAAGTGGATAACTTTTGAAGTGGTGCAGAAAAAGCGTTTTTTTTGGTTTACGCCGGAGGGTTCACATTCTCATCGAAAACTGCGTTCAGTCTCAGAGTTAGATTATTGAAAGGGTTTCACAGTATTAACAAAATATCGAAAAGGTTAATAAATTAATACCAGTATTTGCTAATTGACAATGTGTTTAAGGCTGAATGCTACCAGTTATAGGCTTAGTAATTTTGGTAACTGCACGTTTAGTTCAAAGATTAATTTTCCGGTATGTTTAATGCATTTTCAAGTGAAACGGCTAGTTCTCAGGTTATCTATTCGAAATGCATGGTCAGAACACAATAATAAATTTAATTTTCTTCTACCGATACATGTGCCCAGTTTTAGGCTTATCAAGCCGCGTGGAATAGCGTCTGAAAATACAAGGTTTAAGAAAAATTTTTGGGTTTTCAAAAATCGAAAAAATATAAGATTTCAAAAATCGATTTTTTGGTTGGTTTGATCGGAGAAGGTCTCGAAGATAACAAAAATACCAAAATTTCTAGCATCTCACTATTTTTGAGCAAACGCAGGCTGGGAGATAACAGAAAATAACCCGATTTCCGTAAATCCAGATTCGCAATTATCCAATTCCCAGTTTGCACATTGATTATCCACGAAACGTTGAAATAAATTTAAGACCTACACAGTGCGATGCACTAACTTGAATTAATATTGAAAAATACGATAAAGAACAGGAAATAATATTTTAAAACCATTGGTATGTTTATGTTTACATCCAATGTTTTTCGTCGATGTGCTCTGTTTATCATAGCACTCACAAAATAATACGCACCCAATGGAAAAAATACAAAGTCTGCCATTTTAGAGACCGGAGGTCCATGAATGCTGTGTGTGATGTTAAAAATAATGTCTTTATTATTCGACGAGAAATTCAGGCATGAAGTTTTATGATCCACTTTTAGGTATGATTCGCTTTCGGCTCACGTGTTGTACTGCGACAACGCCATTCATCTTTATTTTAGCTTCATGTGAGTAAATTGATATGATGATTATAGATTTCAAAACTATCTACAGTCTCGAGTATGCGTTCATGCTACCAATAGGCCTTTTTGTACCTCTTGGTTTGTGATAATGCTCTTACCATCATACGATTTGGTCATGGGAAGTGTGTATCGGATGGTTCGGTTCTTATGATTTCTAAGCAAGCAAAAATAAAGCTTAGCACTGCGGTTTTTTTATAAAAAATCCATGATTTTGACACTATACTGCGACTCTATTTTCAACAGTTTACGGTTTATATTTTGATTTTAAAATTTTCATTCATTGCTAATCATAGTTTTAGATATTATTGTTTTATATACTGTTCACGTGTAACAATGAGCTTAGATTACTCTGTGCTTGGAGCAGAAGGATTAAAATCTCGCCCGGCAAAGGAATTTCAAGTGTCACCTTTCAAGGTTTGTGAGTTTTATTCAACTTGTTTTATACCTGCTGAACAGTTCACCGAAATGAGCTGTGAGATGCATACATATACAGAACACACACGTTGATTTTTTTCTATGTCCGACTTGCGTAAAATCTTTGTATTTTACTCCCATCTTGTGAAAAATTCAACGATTATGTTTAATAAACTCTTCTTTTGAATTAATGGTTCATATTATTTTAAATGCAAAGCGAAAAAACTGTCGACTTTACCCAGTTCTACTCTACGGAAACTTCGAACGTAGCCGTCATTCTCGCTGCGCTAAGGCTAGCAGCTTGTCAACGTGTAGATTGCACAAAGTGGTATCGGTTATCTTATACCGTAATCACTGTCTGTGTATGTCCCAAGTTTTGGGTTTGTCAAACCATAACTCGTGTTGCAAAGGGGATGTACCCCCTAACTGGGGGACCCCCTTTAAACTACCTTATAATGTAATTGCCGTATGTCTGTCTGTGTGTGTCCCAAGTTTTGGGTTTGTCACATATTTTTGACCATGACTTTTGAAACCGTTTATGGATTTTTGTGCAGTTTTTTTGTTGGGCAGGAAATTGATATGGGAATGCACGGACGCTATTGTTGGGCATTCTGTACGTTTTTTTCACAACCCACCTTCCTTTGAATTAAAAAATAGCGTCATTTTATTGGTTTTCATCATGTAAGTTTTCAACTGCTTCATGGATTTTGACAAACTTTTTTGTTTCATTTCTTTGAGACGTGCCGAAAGTATCGACGAACTTTTGGAAATGGGATGTGACCAACTTTTTTTGTTTCATTTCTTTAAGACGTGCCGAAAGTATCGACGAACTTTTGCAAAGGGGATGTACCCCTAATTGGGGGACCTCCCTTTAAACTATCTTATAATGTAATTGCCGTATGTCTGTCTATCTGTGTGTGCCACAAATTTTGGGTTTGCCACATATTTTTGACCATAACCTTAAAACTGTTTATGGATTTTTATGCGGTTTTTTTGTTGGGTAGGAAATCAATATGGGAATGCAGGCACAATATTTCTGAGCATCTCCCTCTGAGCTCTTTTTCACAATCTACCCCCTATGAATTAAAAAACAGTGTCATTTTTTGGTTTTCATGATCTAACTTTTCAACTGCTTCATGGATTTTGACGAACTTTTTTTGTTTAATATCTTTAAGACTTGCCGAAAGTATCGAAGAACTTTTTAAAGGAGATGTACCCCTAATTAAGGGACTCCTCTAAACTATCTTAATGTCCCAAGTTTCGGAAAAGAAATATGTCATATTTCGGAGACGACATCTTGAATATGGATAAATTTTGTTTCCATCAGCCTGGGGAAATGTTGACACCAAAAAATAACATTTCAGTGCGGTACACCCCCGCTAAGAAGGGATTCCCCAACTCTTGCCGAATAAAAAAATGTTCTGCACGCTGTTGTCCAACAATGATTACATTCAACAAATACAAATGAAACAACTAACAAAGCGAAAATAATACCAAACGAGGGGTGTAAAAACAGAGTAAGTTTGTATTTTTTACAAATGTCATAACTTAAAAAATTCTGTTTTCCGGAAAAACATGGGCTGCAGGCCCACTCTGCCATACTTCTGGCGGAAGCTTTCGCGCTGGTAATTTCAACATTAGGATAAGTTGTGAGTGTTGTTTAATATAAATTGAATATCATGTAAAGCTTCGCTAGACCATTTGATTAGTTAAAATGCAATATCGGTTTTAGGCGTATTTACTGTTTTTTGTTGCTTCAAACAATGTTAAAGTGGTATTTTCCTGTCTGTCTCAACATCTAATGCCATATTTTTGTACTGTGCCTTTGTGCTCAAAAAGTATCTCTGTAGCTGTATGGGCAATTTATTGCTTATCGTAAGTTTTCACCACGTTTTATTATGGTTCACTACTTTGAAGAATAAACGATCTGCTGTAACAGCGAAATGCCAAAACCAGGATTTACTGACTTACGGCTGGGACTTCATAATGTGGTCATTAATAAACAGGATTTTACTGGACAGTATCAGGGATTTGGAATGATTTTGTGCCTGTTAAAATTTGTTAACTTATTTTTAGGACTTCCTGTTCTTTTCTGTTGCAGTTGAAGCACACAGGCTACTTTTTTCAAGCCTGTATAATATTGTGACAACGACCTAAAATATGATGCATTTTTCCTATCGCTGCATTAATGAATTTGGTGATAATGCTATTAACTTCGACTATCCCACTTGGACAGCATTGTGTTTGAGCTACATCATATGATACAAAACAATGGTAATTTGTTCGTTTTTTGCTTATAAGTTGTGATGCAACCTGAAAATATTCGATCCGGACTGGTCCAAACCCAGTTAGTCAATCTTTTTTGTCCAACAGAGTATATAATTCAGTGATGCTTATTTTAGAGGTAGTTTTGATTTCATCATGTTTAGAGAAATATTATCATAACACATGATAAGAAATTACGCACCAACTCTTTTTGCCGAATTCAATTTGGAAAAAATATTGAGTTTTCAGTTACGGTTAGAAGAATTTCAGCGATCCGGACCGGTCCAGCTGTTCGGACTGACAAATTTTAAAGTAGGTCCAGGCATCAGGATTGTTATAAGATATCTTTACTAGATTTTACGCATGATTTAGTAGGAATCGATAATACTATTACCAATACATTACTGAGCGAAGTGTTGGAAAGCGATGCATGTAACGCTAGTTTTAACTCGGAATTTATTTTACGTGGTCTGGCTAAAAATGAAACATTGTGGGCAGGCCTACGAATACGCGAAAGTTTAATATAGGGACAAAGGCTGAGTCCTAGTGTGCCGAAAATATCATAATCGACATAAGCGACGGCCCTCATAATTCGTTTTGATGCCAGGCTAGCACGATGGTTGATGGTATTTGTTTATGTAGAAACTGTTTGCATAATGCTTCAGTGTCGGAATTGCTACATTATTCTAGCGGGAACCGCATACGGAGTGATTGTGGACCCGCTCAAGTTGCACTGCTCGCCAAAAATGACTATCGCCTTCTCGAAACTTAATGAATTGCTCGAAAGCAACTTGTTTAAAAGTATTATTTTATAATTTATGTTAATACTTTCCAAATTTAGAACCAGCACCTTACTCGCGGCTCGCCCGAGACTCGCTCGCAGATTGAAAACTGGATTAGCCAAACTGTGACATAGATTTATGTATGTGTATATTACGTAGAAAATATTATAATTCAGGTATGTGTTCTTGTTGCTATCGATCTATTTGCTTTGATCGTAGACCACAAAACTCAATCGCAGATTGGAAACTGGATTGCCAAACTGTGACTGATTATGACAAGAACTGTTGTATGTACGTTTATGTAAAAACTGTTATAATAATTCAGGTATGTGTTCTTGTTGCCATCGATCGATTTGCTTTGCTCGTAGACCACAAAGCGTACAAATCCTCGAACGAGGACGACTCGGTGAATGCGGACGATTCGGATCTAGCCGTTATCCACGATCTGACATCGGTTCAGCGACGGAATATACTAAATTGTTTATTACGATTTATCGAGGTACGTACTTCATTCATTGCATTTTGCTGTGGCAGAATAATGTTGCTGTTAACGAAAGTTAAGCTGGTAGTGGATATGTCAAAGTAATTGATTACTGTATTTGCGTGGAAAATTCGTATAATAACCGATAACTGGACATTAAATTTCTAGCGGAAAATAATTCCATAAGGTTTCTTTTGTATTTAACTTTTTGTACGTTTCAAATTAGGATGTATTGTTAGAGCTGGTTTTGAGTCAACTTTCGCTCTTCAGAGTATCGTTTTTTCTGCGAGCAGTGTGCTCACTACCTATGTAGCTAATACTTTGCAGACACCATAATAAACAGCTTTTGATATTATTGTCATGAACCTGATGATCATTCAGTCTGGTATCAGTATATTTTTGGCTTATGTGCTAATTGCATTGACGCCTTCACGTGAGTTATTGACATTTTAAAAATATATTTTACTGAACCATTATATATCTTCAAAATAGCTGGAGCGACTAGAGAGAGAGCATGACCTGCACAGAAATGACTTAGTCTTTCCAGAGAGCGATCGGATGTTATTTCTGGCGGGTGCTTGAGTAAGGCAGATTATTACCTGTACATTTTAATCGTGAAAAATTTAGAAGTTTTCGTTAATACGAGTTCTTAGATGCACAAGTTAACCAAATATTATGTGTATTACAAAATGTTCGAAGGAATTTAACTTTTGACACGATGAACAAAGTGAACGTATTTATATTACTCGCCACAATTGGCCGCTGCTCTCGTGCAATTTGCTCGTGGGAATATATATACATTTGCAGTTACATAGCAAAGACTTTAGCTCGCTTGCTACTCGTTCATAAAGCGACAGTTGATTATGGCGAGTACTGTTATTTTCGAATATTGAAGTTTGTCGGCCAGTTTAGTTGATGTAGAATTATGATCAAGCAGCTATGCTACGATGATAAATAATTTATAAATGTGTTTTAGACAAATACTATGTCTTTTGTAAAGTATTCAAAACAAGTTGCGGATGCTCATCCATATTTGCTACAGCTTATCCTTGACAAGTAAGAAATTGCTGATGCAGTAGTGGTATTTATCAGAGAATGCAATTAAAACTATGAGCGAAACATGGGGACAGCGGAGTGAATAGCTGCTTATCCGATTTTTTGTATCTTATTGTTCAGCCTGAGAGTATAGTGTTGATGCACTAAAGGGGAAGCATACTTAATAACCAAAAAACTGTTTTCTAATGTTTAAAACGGTGGAACGATTCAAACGAGTGACGGTAATAGTAGTTCTGGTGTTATTTTTAGTTGACCGAAACAAATCAATATTATTTTAATAAGTTAGTATGGTGCACGGAGTTAAGCTTAAACTAAGGTTTGGTATCTGATCAACGCAATAGCATGCGTTTAATTTAAACGGCATAGCACGTCTATAAACATTACATTGGTAGTGCAATATGTGTGGATTTATTTTTATCTGTATGAGATGAAATCCAGTGCTAAAATGGTTTTAAAACATGATTTTTAGAAATGTAGTTACATTAATTTCTCAACAGGAATGTGTTTAGACAGGTTTCGCTAATTACAAATTTAGTTCTAACGCTGTTTTAAATGGGATGGCGCACTTTTTTCTTAATTTATATGATAGACTGTTCAAGTTTTGCTAAATTATCGTTCGAGAGGTATTCGAGACGTGCTCTTCTTTCCGAATTTATGTTCGGTTTCTATGCATTGTTCGTTTGCTCTAGTCCTATCAGGAATATATTGCTAGTGTACTATTTTATTTAGTTGGGCTCATTATAACTAAATAATAATCACGTGTGTAGTTGAAACGATGTCATTACAGCTGTATGTACTCATTTGTTCACTGTTTCGATTGAATATATATAAATAATTGAAAACATGACCGCGTTTAGGCAGTGTTGAGCTGCATAAATAATTGCAACCAGAATCATTATATGATTTAACATTTTCTTCAAAATTTTATTTCAGTAAAAAATTTGATCAACTGTTAGAACAAGCAATTTTTATTTACATTATACCGAATTGGTACCTAACATGTTTGCTATTATATATAAAAATAGCCCGAATTTCTCTGTGAAACAATACGGCCTGAAAAAAACACCAAATTTGAGTCTGTGGTTTTCTAATATTTTATGTAACCTCTCAATCCTACAGAGCGTGTCTGATTTAGTTTTTTAACCATGATAATATAGTTTTAGATGCAGCGTCGTGCACTGATGAACCCTAATGGCGCTGTGGATGAAACAAATGGATCCAAATGATAATTATAATATTTTATATAAGTGGATGTTTTCAACTGTTTATAGCTAAAGTGAAAGTCCTATCGAATTTCCTTATGTAATATAAATGATACTGATAGTACATTATATAATATTTATAGACTAAATTCAAACAATAGTCCGGAAGAAGCTGATAGCCGTCTGGAATGCGGCACTCTGTCGTTTGACAGGTTCATCGATATTCTCAAGTGTAACGCGCTCAGTGTTGTTAGTCGTCAATCGCTTCTTGGTCTCTATCTGCGACGCATGTCGTTATGGTATCAAGCTGCATCGTTTGCAGAAATTGCACTGCTCCACGCTGGGATGCTTAAATACTTGAAACGTAGCAGAACTTCAATAGTTTGTGGAGCCAATTCTCTGTCAATTCCCGACATATATAGTATAAGCAGAGTGGAGTCTGTTTTGCTAGAAATGGCAAGTCGATAGTTTTGATATTTCGCAGTTTTTGTGTAATACATTATGTAACTAATACAATTTTGCGTTAGATTGTTAAGGTTGTAGCTGGAATTGATAGTTGTTGCAATTGCAGAATTTTTGTGTGTGAAATTGGTGCAGATGCTTTGCGATCTTTTTTATGTGCAACGTAGATATTTATACGCTTCTAACTTCCATAATCGTGGTTGAATTTGGTATCAGAGTACAACTTACGATATCTACAACACTAATAATCTGGAATGTTTTAGCCTAATATCATTTCACTGCCATACCGTAATACATATTTCCCCTTATATGAAACTTGTTAATGTAAAACGCTTTTGGATTTTTTCAAGTGGGACCTCCAGAAATCTAAAAATTGAATAGTCATGCAGGCGGTCAACATTTTATTCGATATTATAAGAATTTTGGATCATGTTAAAATGCACAAATTTGAAAATTTCTTTGCTATATTCGAAGAGTAGTAGCTAGCGTCATTCGGTATGAACGGTCCCTGTCTTAGTTTATCAGATTTAGTCTATAACTCCGCAGATAGGTCTGGTGCCAGGGCTATCGGAATTTGTACTTTTAAGACTTGATATCTACAGATCGCTGGTGCCTTGTAATTATTAGGTTGTTAGAGGGATTTATGTTCTTAGCAGGGAGTAACCGGAATTCCGGTTCTGGCGAAAATCGTGTTCCGGTTGCGGTTCTGGCAAACGGCAAAACCATACCGGAACCGGAATTCCGGTTTAAAAAATTTGTTTGAAATTTTCCACGCTTTTTGCTTCATCTGTGATCTAAACATAATGTAATATATATTATACAATGATCTAGCTCCAATACAACCAAGCAAAAGCAAAAATTAACTAAGCAATTTGACGTTTGAAACGTAAGTAGGACACATAATTTCAGTTGGAATTTTTCATAATAACGTGCATGAGTTTGTTAACAAATCAAAGCCACGTCGATGCTTCTAGCATCTATTTTACACATCTAGAAGTCTGTGGGGTACGTTTCAATTAAACCGGTCCAACTCGGTAACAGAGTATGGCTTACGCAGAAGTACTTAGGGTATGCTTGGCTAATGTAACAGATCCATATGGATCGTTACGAGGTGGATTAATCCTGACCACAACCTAATGGTAAACTTTTATCGAAAACCCATGATCTTGACCACATGGTCAACTTTTGCGATAATCCTGTCCACACCCCAATGGTCAACATTTTTGGAACACAAATAATTCTGTCCACGCCCCAATGGTCAACATTTTTTCGAATAAAAATAAACCTGACCACAGTGCAATGGTCAACATTTTTTCGACCATCAATAATTTTGTCCACAGTATAATGGACAACATTTTTAGCGACCACCAAAAATCCTGTCCACAGTATACTGGACAGCATTTTTAGCGAACCCCGAAAATCCCGTCCACACTATAATGGACAACATTTTTAGTGAACACCAAAAAATCCTGCCCATGGTGTAATGGACAACATTTTACCGAACACCAAAAAATCCTGTCCATAGTGTAATGGACAACATTTTTCCGGATACCAAAAAATCCTGTCCATAGTGTAATGGTCAACATTTAGTCGAGTTCCCCAATAATCATGAACACATGTATAGTGGCCAACATTTCCGAATTCTGTCACCAGTTTCTCCCCAACCTGGAACACCCGACGGGAATAGCCCAAAAGGGTACGGAACCCACCGTCGCATCACAATACGTACATTTATGTAAGTAGAACCAATTAATCGCCTCTTGGCGCATGCAAATATATGAACCGAGTCCCTCTATATATATACCCATCGACCATAAAGCCCTGTTGTCACCTCATATTTAGACGGCCTACTGGCACAAACCATGAACCACCGTGTATATGTAGACCAGTAATCGAAATACTTCGTAAGATCAATATTGCTATATAAGTACATAATTACAATAAATCAGAAATCATCAGGTACATACGTTTATAATTGAAACGGAACTGAAATCAAGGCATATATGTACGTAATCGGAACAAATTCAATAGCATTATATATATCTATATCAGGGAATAACCGGAACCGGAACCAGCAACCGGAACCGTCCGTTTAAACCGGATCCGGAACCGGAATCTTGTCTTCGAAATTTATATATAGTAAAACAGATGATGGAAGAAATGAAGGTATAGTGGATTTAAAATGCATTAAAAATAACTTTTACATTAAACTTAATGCATTGCGATGGTATTATTGCCTTTCTGAAACCTTAAAGAGACTGAGGAAGCTAATAATGTTTATTTATCGATCAAATATGTCGGTTTTTGGACATTCAGAGCCAAAAATGTCTTCCGCTATACACCATTACGTATACTGCGTCAAATCTAATATGCTTACAAAGCTTGGAGCGTAGAATACACACTTTCGCTCAGTTTCCAGTCGCCTTCCTTTACTACACATACGTTTGTTACATGTTCTTCTGTAGGAAACTTGAAATTATTGGTTTATATGATTCTAAGAGAAAATAATAGATAGAAGGTAATTTTCTGATCAGGTCCACTGTTTAGGCTAGCGTTGGACAAACAGTGCCCGTAAGTTAGATGATAATGATGATACGTAAGTTAGATGATAATGATGATAACTTTCTAATCAGAATGCTATAAATGAGACTGTGATGCTGCTTGCACAGTTTCAATAAATAGAGTTCTTTGCCAAGAAGGCAGTTTCAAGCTGCGTTGCAGATAACGTTACTTTACTTCAATTTTACCTGATTTACAAAGTTTAAAGCGCACCGCCTGGTGCTTGACGCAATTTATGTTATCCAAGCATAGGCTAAGTACTTCTACGTAAGCCATACTCTGTTACCGAGTTGGACCGGTATAATTCGAACGTACCCCGCAGACTTCTGAATGTGTGAAATAACTGCTACAAGTATCGACCTGGCTTTGATTTAGCAAAATCCTGCAGGTTATTATGAAAAATTCCTGCTCAAATTATGTGCCCTACTTACGTTTCACACGGCAAATTGGTTAGTTAATCTTTTCTTTTGCTTGGTTGTATTGGAGCTTGATCATTGTATAATATATATTACATATGTTTGGCCCACAGATGAAGCAAAAATGTGGAAAACTTCTTATAAAATTTTTAAACCGGAATTCCGGTTCCGGTATGGTTTTTGCCCTTTGCCGGAACCGCAACCGAAACACGATTTTTTCAGGAACCGGAACCAGAACTGGAATTCCGGTTACTCCCTGATCTATATATAGGTAAACGGCACGAGTCCGGAATAATTGGGTTTATGAGTCCCGCTATGTAATCGACTTGTATTTTTAGTATTTCGGCCTGCACCGCCGACATTGTTTTGATCAAGATGGGTATCGTTATTGATATTTCAGGGATGGATAATCGTTAAGGAATCGTAACCATATATACAGATATCTATATCTATCTATATACCAGGGAGTAACCGGAATTCCGGTTCCGGTTCCGGCGAAAATCGTGTTCCGGTTGCGGCAAAGGGTAAAAACCATACCGGAACCGGAATTCCGGTTTAAAAATTTTGTTTGAAATTTTCCACGTTTTTTGCATCATCCTGTAATCCAAACATATGTAATATATATTATACAATGATCAAGCTCGAATACAACCAAGCAAAAGCAATGATTAACTAACCAATTTGCCGTGTGAAACGTAAGTAGGGCACATAATTTGAGCAGGAATTTTTCATAATAACCTGCAGGAGTTTGTTAAAGCAAAGCCAGGTCGATGCTTGTAGCAGCTATTTTACACATTCAGAATTCTGCGGGGTACCTTCGAATTAAACCGGTCGTATCATATAGCTGTGTACCGTTGAAATCAATGTTGTTGCTCGTATATGTATTTTCAGGTACATGATCCAGCAAACTGATTAGGACATGAATTGTTAACCAGTTATATATGTATTTTCTGTACCGTATTCATACCGTTCATTGTTATTGTATGATGCCATAAAAGCGCCGCCCTATTGTTACCATTGTATATGATCATGTTGCGGTATAATTGTACTTTTATTGGGTTGATCAGGCCATAAAAGCGCCTGCGTTTTACCATGATTTTATGTACTCTGTTTGTAATACTTTGTTGCAATTTTTGTAACTTCTAGGTTGGAAGTACTATTGATAGAATGTAACCTATTTGGGATGATTTTAGAAGGAATTTTAGGGATTTTTACGCATGCACTGGTATTTTATAGGAGCAGAATGTGAGTATGGCGAGCCCTTGCCATACGCGATTTGTAGGGAATATTAGGACGGTACGACTCCCCTGCTGAACCCAGTATGAGTATATACGTAGGAATTGCCCTACCCCGAATGGTAGGACCACGAATGTTGTTACGGATCTTTATAGGAATAACTGGCCGTGACGAACACCCGTCACGACCGTCCTCACGAATGAGGACCGCAAAAATGTGACTGCTTGCTCGAAAGCGAACAGCAATTGAGAAAATTTCCTGAAAACTATAAGAGAAAACCGAAAGTATAAAATTTACCAGTGCTCGCTAGTTAGCGCTACACTGGTAATTCGCAATGTCTTATGAAGTATTATCTACCAGCGTTCATTCGCGCTGGTTAAGATAAGAATTGAAAGTTAAAATTTATGAAAATTTGGGATCGAAAATATCGGAACTCTGGAACCATTTGTGAATTTCGAAATTAAGTGCTTAATATTTGTTATAGAGAATTTTACGGTCTTTCGAATGAGACTGGAAATCCGACCCGGATACACGGACTTAGAGACCAATTAGTATATACGTAAGCCGGTAGAATACAATTAGCCAAATAATTCAACGAATAATTAAAACACAATTATGTACGTGGTATCATTATGATCCCAGACCCGAGGCTTTAGTTTGAGCCCGGACCGGTCCCGCTGTGCCCACTTTTAGGTACCCCCTCATATGAAGATTTCGGAAATAACGCCATGACTGGCGTGTAACCCCTTATTGAAATCCCCGTGCCGAGGCTAACCCAAATATAGGTATAACACTCCAGCGAAATATGCCCCGAACCCAGGGGAACCGTTTAAAACACCCTACCCGGAGAGAAATTTGGTATGGACCCTCCCCCAAGAGTCTATTTCCCCCCCCCTGCCGACCGAATACGGTCCTGTTACATATTAAATTACTCGGACGGACGTACTAAGTCCGAATCCGAGCCTTGTTAGGCACTCTGGTCATTCCCCAGGAGCCCCCACCCTCTTTTTACCCCTTTGCCGTCTTTCGTCTTTTGTTTACTTAAGCTGCGTCTCTTCTTGAAGCCGTTTAAGTATAATATATAAATATATATATATGTATAATATATTTATATATGGTAGATACGCACCAGTATTAAATTAATATGAAGCTTTAAGCTAATAACGCCGTTTGCGGACTATTTTATTTATATGTGGGGGGGGGGGGGGGGGTTTGGTGGGTGGGGGGGTTTTGGGGTTTTGGTGTGTTCTGCTTTTTTGTTGGTGGGTGGGGTGGTGTGGGGGTGGGGGGGCTTTGAGGCTGGCTGTGCGGGGGGAGGGGGGAGGCGCACGGCGCTTTTGGTGGCCCCCCGCGGATTACTAGATGATCTGCCCCCGGAGCCCCCTCGCTCGTTTTTGGTTGGCTCCCCCCCAGGCATCTGGTGGGAGAGAAATATAAAACTATCTCCACTAAACACAAAAAAAGAAATGCTAGCGTGAGCGGAGAAAAAGGTTTTGTTTGGTTTCGCTCGCCGTTTTGTGTTGCGCTCGCCCGCTGTCTGGGGGCCTCCCCCCGGAGCCCCCCGCAAAATTTTTGCGAATGGAGAGGCCAGATATATAAGGTTTATATATAATTTATATAAAGTTCGAGCTTGTCGAAGTTTCTTATCAGTTAAAAGCCGCCGATGCCGATTAAGCACATATTGAGTTAATATTAATGTTATATAAATTTAATAGTTTAAATTTGAAGTGCTACTAGCCCCGTGCACGTTATAAGACATTGCTTACCTATAACCGTCAGAGACTCCTAGAACATCTGGAATGAAGAAAAGATGCGACGTGGTACTTAAACTGCCGCTGTAGTATAGTCGAATTTGCTAGAAGCTGCTTTTAAATTAAAGTCTCTTTTATATTGGGGTTAGTTTAGTACTGTCCGGGCCACTGAATAGCAGAGTAAACAAGCAGGTATACGCTTCGTTGCGAGTTTATATGGAAGTTAACTGTTGACAGAAGCCTCGAAAAGTATCTCGCCTTTAATGACTAAACCGAGTATTACACTAATATAACGTTTATATCAAAGTGGTCGCCGTGCACTAGTTCAATTTTAAGCTTTAATATATATATAGAAGCGACTTTATTAAACTAGACCATTTTGATAGCAGTTTGCTAGACATCGTGCGGATGCTTCGTACGTGGTTTACTATAAGCACTGTTTAAGTTATTGGAAGTTCTTGGAAGATTGTATTTCTTAAAAGTTTATACTAATTTGATATTAATAGGTCGTAAATCATATAAATTATGTATAAAATTTATATAAAATCGGCCCCAAATAAGATTGGAATGTGGCCGATAAGACTATTTATTTAATTTAGTAATATTAAGTCAGAAATCGGACCAAAAGTGCTGATTAAGCACTTTAACGGCCACGAAATTTGAAAATTCAAAAATTTAAATTCTAGTATAAAAGCAGAGTCGCAAAGACTCTGCAGCGTTCAGTGTGACTTCGGCAGCGCAGAGTTCGGTCGTTTTGCAGACCGGCTCTGGCGCTTACTTTTACTTGTCTGTTTTACTTTCTGCTTATTTTGGTTTCTGCGATGGTTCGTGCGTACGGATGGGCGATGGATTCTGGAACAAAGACCCGACCGCTGTAAGTGTGGACAGGGAGGGATGCCTGTAGAACATCGTAGCATTGAAACCAGTTAGGTTAAGTACGTTCGTAGCAGCCACTAGGGTGCAGTAGAAGAACGTATCGATAGTAACGTCAAGTCTCCATGGACTTCCTGTCCACACTTGATTTTTACATGATAGCCTCGTCCGCCCTAGCTCGTCCAGCCGACCTGTAGCCTCTGCTAGCCGCTCGAATGATTGAGCTAGACACCCGAAGTCATACTGGACCTCCCTCGGTCAATGAGTTAGGACACAAGCAAGCGCGACACTCGCGCCAAGTATTTTTGCATGATTCCCTGAGTCGAGATAGGAAGTAGGAAAATATTTTTGAGCCGACCGAGGTTAAATAAAACGTTCTTAATTGGAAATTTTTATTAGAACTCCGAATCATCCACGGTCACACACGCACATGCACGTTTTATGTAGGACTTACCATAGTTCTTTTTCAAGATCTTATGCGTTTCATGATTTCTTTGGACGAGAGTTCGTCCGTTCGTTTTTGGCTCTGTTAGTAGGAATTCACTAGTATTTTGAATCGATTTACGTTAGGAACCCGTGCAAGTCTTATTAACAAGATAATAGCGTCAGAGGCAATGTCCGCCTGTTAAAATTTTGTATTGCAACTCAAATAGATGCATTGATGTAACGCCCGGTGAGCGAGACGGCTCATTTGAGTAGGAAAGTCGGTGTTTCTGGAGAACTATTTCAGCAAGTAGGTTAAAATTTTATCCGGATCTCGAGGAAGGTCCGAGCTTTTTATTCAATAGGTAAAACTCTCAAACATCGTGTCGGAAATCCGAACCCGACGACCCTGAAGGGGCCGCCTCGCCCAAAATAGAAAAAGTCAGATATTTCAAAATCTACTCCAGGAATTTTGTTAGGATTTTGAGATTAGGAGTTTCTCCTCCTGCTCTCGGTTAACGAATGTACTTATAAAACCTGTCGATTTTACCTCGGAACCCTAAACCCGACTCCCCTAAAGGGTCGCGTTCCCACCGAAATGTGAAAATTTGAGTATCTTCGGATTTACTCCAGGAATTTTGCTGAAACCTTGGCAGTTGCTTCGTAGTATTGCCTACTAACGAATAGGACGTTAAAACAGGTCGATTGCGAGTCGGAACCCCAAAACCCGACGGCCTTGAAGTGGCCTAAGCCCACCACAATTGTGAACTCAAGATTGAAATTGAAATAATTTTAGATTCTCTCCAGGAATTTTGTTAGAA
>JASANE010002605.1:0-13766 GCA_030248225.1 Trileptium ribeirensis | reverse complement strand
TAAATCTCGATAGTATTTTATACGGACTTTGAATAAATAAATAATCTCGATAAATAAATAATCTCGATAGTATTTTATAAATAAATAATAAATAAATATAAATATTTAAAAATTTAAATATATTTTTAAAATTTTTAAATATAAAATTTTATAAATAAACAATAAATAAATAATCTCGATAGTATTTTATACGGACTTTGAGTTGCTCAACCGCGAATTTAATGAAACTTGATGTATTCCAGATACTCTGTCTACGAGCATCTGTGAAACCAACCTTCGGTGTGAGTTTGTTGCCCCAAATAGTGAAATTTAGCACAGATGTTCCGAGCAATCAACGGTCGAAACTATGCTGAGGAACTACAGACTGAGGTGGTTTGGCCACATTACGCTAATGTGCAACAACTGTAACCGTATTTTGTGGAGAAATTAAAATTGTTCTCTGAACTGGGTGGTCCAAAGTGGGGCGGCATTTTCGGCTGCCCCTCGCCAAAACGGAGATACCCTCGGCAAAAATTCGGGTACCCCGGTTCAGAGCCTTCTGCTGAGAAAAATAAACGTCTAAACGCGCCAAAATCCGGCAAAAAAATTGCCCCCCCCGGCATATAGTCCAATATATACTGCAATACAGGGCATTACAGTAGTCTAGTCGAGACATGACAAATGCTCGGACGACGCATTTTGCTGTCTGTTCATCAAACCCTCGCCGCATACAGCTAATGCATGAGCAAACATAAACTGCGTCCCTTACGTACCGTCCTGTTTGACAAAAGCGATTGCCATTCAGTTGTTCACTGAACACGAATTTCATTTTTGTGTTAAAGAAAAGGAATTAGTCCGTTTCATATTCCATACATTATAATTTGAAAATATTCGCGAACACAATGGTTTTAACGTACAGGGGCCGAATTGCATTCGCTAACGGCGTTATGGAACATAAAAATGTCTAAATTGGATACGGCTATTGAAATCCGAGTTTTGTTCGTTAACAACGTTTTGTATACGGTGTCAAAAGAAGATAGATAGATAGATGATAATACTTGGGCATAACACAGTGTGCGCGCAGACTCATAATACTTGGCCCATTGCGCTGCCCAAACCCAAAGATTATCAAATGTCACATCCAACCCTCACAATGAACCTGACCAGTTTGATTATATATCCAATCATGGGGCAAAGTTAATATCTATAACATTTTTTCCAAATACCTTCTTGCGTAGTTCGTAGAACTCCCTACATTCCAAAATAAGATGGGATGCAGTACCATCTGCTACATGACACCACTCACAGGATCTATCCCCAATAAGTCCCATAATACATTTATGTTTATTCAGGAGACAATGTCCAGTGAGTAGCCTACAGGCTGTGCCAATCCTCTTTTTGTCCAGCATCCGTACCCGTTTAATCATTGCCCAATTGTATACAGGTAAAATGTCCTTAGTTGCCTGTAGGACTGACTACGTTTCCATCTTTGCTCCACATTTTCCCAAATGCGATCCTTAACCCGAGTGGACAATGTCTTGAACCCCAAGCATACAGCCGGTTCCGGATCTTTGTAGACCATGGAAGCTGCTTTTTTGGCTAGATCGTCCGCAATTTCGTTCCCCATATATATACCTATACCTACTATGTCCTAGTATCCAGAGAAGGGTAACAAAATTTGATTTCCCAAGTTGCTGCAACTCCTTTTTACAACACTTTATAGATATCATTCGATCCAAGTTGTTATCTAGGGCTTTGATAGCCGCATGGCTATCACTGTAGATATTAATAGTTTTCTTATTTACCCCCTACCTCTTAAATAAGAGACGCGATTTTCAATCGCTAATATTTCTGCCTGAAAAACCGTACCATTCTTACCAAGGGGTATAACAATATCACTATGTCCAGGGATATAGACGCCAGCCCCAGATCCAATATTTTCTTTTTCATGCAGTATCTTAGAACCATCTGTAAAGCAGTTTATGTCCATAGAATTCAAAGAGACAATGTTGCGTGCCTCAATTCTATCGGTGATTATATTGTCCCAGTTCTTATCCTTAGAAATGTCTTGCAACAGTGATCAAGAGGCATGTTTGCCTCTGTTACAAGCTCTGAGGTTACTATTTCAATTACTGTATGCCCTTTTACTTTTAAGGAGTGCCAAGATTCAATACTTTGTAGTCTACAGTAATCTAATATTGCTGCCTGCAGGCATCTTTTCTCTATCGGCGATAGTCCTAGGATAGTTTCCATACCCTCCGTTGGAGTGCTTCTCAAGCATCCCGGGATGATCAGGAAAGCTAGTCTCTGAACCCGCATTAGTTTTTTCCGAATAGCCTCTATGGTGGTTCTATGCCACCAAACCAAGACCCCATGCATCATACCACTCAATACTATCATTTCATGTAGATAGATGAGGTACTTAGGTCTCGCGCCCCAATTACACCCTGAAAAGGTTCTACATACCGTTAGATTCCGTATAGCTTTGCTGCATGCATTTTCCAAATGTTTACCTCACATTAATTTCTTATCTAGGATCACTCCTAGGTACCTGACTTCACAGCTATAAACCAGTGGAACGCCATCCAATCCGATATAAGGAAGGGCCTCCGACTTGCGCTTTCGAGTAATATTTATTACAGCAGTTTTGTTTGGTTGTAGTTGCAATCCATTGGATTTGCATGACCTACTGACGCATTTAAGTGCAGTGGAGATTCTTCGGCCAGTTACCCCAATATTTGAACCACTTGCAATGATCGCAATATCATCCGAGTAGGCTTGAGCCATAATTCCTTCTTTTTGAAGCTTAATTCACAGTTCATTTACAACAAAAACCCACAGTAGAGGTGATAGAACTCCACCCTGGGGAAAACCCCTATTGACTCTTATGTTGACCGTGGAGCCAAGCAGGGATGCAACTTCCGTCCTCGATTTGACCATATTCTCAATAAAGAGACAGATAGGTGAAGGCACATTAAAGCTTCTGAGTGCTTTGCCTATAACTTTGAAAGGTGTCTTATTGAATGCACCTCCTATATTCAGAAAGACTCCCAGCATTGACTTAGACATATTGAAGCCCTGTCTACATGACTTACAATGATTTGCAACGCCGTTACCGTGGATTTTCCAGCAATATAAGCATGCTGATTTGCACTAAGTTGGCTCCCTGGAAGTACTTTTTCTCTTAGAAATCTATCAATAAGTCTTTCTATGTTTTTTAGCATAAACGAGGACAGGCTTATTGGTCGATAGGCCTTCGGGTCCAGATAACTATCCTTTCCCGGCTTCGCAATAAAGACCGTTTTTGCAACCCTCCACGATGCCGGAATGTAGCCAATCTTGAGGCAATTTTTGTATGGTTCCAATAAAAAGTCTATAATAATATCAACACCCATTTGAAGATAAACCGGGTAGATTACATCAATTCCAGGTGCCTTGTATGCGCCGAAAGAGGCAATGGCCCACTGTAATCTGCTCTCTGTGACTATAGTATTAGCCAATTGCCGAGTTTCAGTATTGCCTCTCTTACTGGTGCCTCTGTAGATACTGACCTTCCGGCCATGGGAATCACAATGCATCGTATTCGCTTCGTACGTAGAAACACCCACGGCGGAATTGACGGAACCAATCGATACGGTTCCCGCGATGTCGTTCGTTTTTCCTCGTACGTGTTGGTCAGTGAGTGAGCTAGCCACAACGGTGTAATCTGGCTTTGAATGATGACAGCGATGGCGCTTCGACAACATATTGGGGTAGATTGTTCCAAAATGTTATATTTCGATTTGAGAAGCTATACCGATGGGCATTGATACGAGCAGGGTAACGCGATCGACGTTTGTACGAGTGTCCTCTGAGGCGTTCGTTAGGTGGAACTTCAAACATTAGTAATTCGTCGCTTGATGTAAGTTTGTGTGTTAGCTTGTACATATATATCATGTCAGCGCGCAGTCTACGAATATCCCCTCGTTGTAGTTGTTGAAACTTAAGCCGGCTGTTGTTATTTGAGTGAATGAATACCGATGACAAGTTTAGTAGCTTTTCTCTGTACAGATTCGATGCGTTCTATATCCCTTATTAAGTATGGGGCCCATACACACGATGCATATTCTAGTTTAGGGCGAATGATTGATTTATACAGTGGCAAGAACGAATTTTTATTTAGTATGTTGAAGGAACGACGTACAGTATATAGAGTTTTAATTGCAGAAGTCGCAATATTTGCGCAATGTGTGCAGAATTTCATATCAGTTGAAAAGGTTATACCAAGATATTTACCGGTTGTAGAGCTTACAAGTTCATGGTTTGTTAAGTAGTAAGTTTTATTGGGATTATTTATACCGAAGTGTAATACTTTACATTTTTCAGAAGAAAATTTCATTTGCCATCTATTACTCCACTCAGCCAGGCCATTGAGGTCTACTTGCATTGAATCGGTCGCAAGTTGTGGACAATGTTTATTAATGTATCTATAAATTGCTACATCGTCAGCGAATTTGTTAATTTTAGCGCCACAGAAGTCATCAATATCGTCAATAAAAAAGTTAAATAGTACCGGCCCTAGCACAGAGCCCTGCGGGACTCCACTTATAACACGACATCTAGTTGATCCCTGATTATCTATAGATACAAACTGTTCACGTTTGGTAAGAAAGGTTGTAAGCCAAGCATGTAATGCACCGCCGTATCCATAGCTGGAAAGTTTTGCTAAAACTCTTTTGTGCGGTACGACATCAAAGGCTTTTGCGAAGTCTAGAAGTATCACGTCGACATAGTCACCGTCGTCTATTATTTTATAAATATTATTGTTGAAATTTACTAGCATTTGTTCGCATGATCTACGAGACCGGAAGCCGTACTGGGTACCATATAGTAATTTGTTAACATATGAGAAAGAAACCATCTGTTTCTTTATGATTCTTTCCAACAGCTTTCCAACAGCACTAGTAAGACTTATAGGCCGATAGTTAGTAGCGTCGACTTTTGAGCCCTGTTTGTGTAAGGGAATTATTTTGCTGACTAACCAGTCATGGGGGAGGAGATTATTACTTAGGCTAGATCGGAAAAGTTTACAGAGAGCGTTAGCCAAGGCATATTTACATTCATAAAGGTACTTGTTCGATATGCCATCGTAACCAGGTGATGCAGTCAACTTTAATTGTGTGATTTCATTTATTATATGGACTTCTGTTATTTCAATATCTTCGAGTTTATTAGTGCATCTATCATTTAGTGTAAAATTTATTCCAGCTTCAGTGGTAAAAACGCTAGAAAAATCCTGGTTGAAGCGTTCAGCGATTTGCCGAGAGTCTGTCAAGATGTTACCAGATAAACCTTTAATGTTACTTGCGTGATGAAATAACATACGTTTACAATTTATATAGCTCCAAAATGGTTGCGAATGTCGATTCGCTTCATTAGATATGACAGTTTCGTAGTTTCTTATATCTTGCTCGATTTCTTTATTTAAATATTTAGTAATATTAATATAATTTTGCCATGATTCAAAAGTGTTATGACGTTTGTGGCGCTTAAACAAATTTTGTTGCGACTTCATGGCGTGCCATGTTTTTTTAGTAGTTGCCCATATGGGTTTTTTAGTATCTCGTTTTGATTTAAAAGGAACGAAATTCAGAGTTTCGGTGTAACATTGTTTTATTTTATTCCACAGCGCGATATTATCATTATTATAGTTTTGTATTACTTGCGATGTTATGTGACTGCAAATGCGACTCCAGTTAGCTCGAGACCAATCACGTTTTAATACAGTTTTTGAATATTTTAGTGGACTGGATTCAATCTCGAACTCTACACTGAAGTGGTCACTTTGACCTATGCCAGCTTCGACAGATATATTAGTAA
This sequence comes from Trileptium ribeirensis, assembly GCA_030248225.1. Lineage (NCBI taxonomy): Eukaryota > Metazoa > Nematoda > Enoplea > Enoplida > Thoracostomopsidae > Trileptium > Trileptium ribeirensis. Next base: position 7,928 of record JASANE010002605.1, on the reverse strand, counting down.
CATTATTATCAAGATTACAGAATACAAAGTCAAGAATAGATTGGTTGCGTGTGGGTTGTTTTACGTATTGATGAAGATTTGTTAGCAATAACGCATTCATGAAGCCATCTTCAGCCGAAGTCCAAGAATATTGTAACCAATTAATATTGGGATAGTTAAAGTCGCCTACGAGCACACAGCCTATGAGCCTGCTATTATGTACGGAGAGGTATTGGAAACATATGCTTTCAAGTAATTGAGCTTAGGAAATAGTGATCTTGCGTTGAATAGCAGACATTTATGATACGTTACTGAATGTTTGTATGTACCATTAGCTGGAATGTGGGACGGTTCACTTGTAGTATGGTTATTATTATTATTATCATTAATGTTATTATTATTGTTATTAATATTATTATTATTACTATTTTTATTACTATTATTATTATTTTTATTACTATTATTATTGTTACTGTTGTTATTACTAGTATTATTATTAAAGTTTTTATTAGTATATTCATTAGTCGTTGTATAATTTTCATTGTTTGAAATCAGTTTTTGAGTGATTACTTTTCATAGGGACGATTTCTCCATAACGGAATTTAACACGTTCACCATTTTCGCGACGCTTTTTGTACTCATCGTACTTCTTATCCATGGCATGTTGCTTTTTAGTCAAGTCGCGATGAATACCAACCTTTGAAAGGCGGATATCGTTGCAATACTTCATCTTAAAGGCATTCATCAACAATAATTCAACTGTTTCTTTGGTGTTGAAGACGACTTTGATTGGTCTAGTAACACCTGGTTTTGGTTTTCCGATGTGAAAAGCTGATCGAATGTTGCCCAAAGTTATAATATTAGGGATAGTTACGTACATCATTATTTTGCGGTGGCGACGTGTTTAACGCTAGCAATATCTGTTTTGCTAAGGATAGATCGTAATTATCGGGCTTTGTTATTTGGTTTTCAGTTGCTACAAATTCCGGAGTGTTAAAAATGATAATATGTTTTCGCAGTTCGATATCTTGCATCTCTTCAACCGCTTTCGCAATGATGTCTTCCACCTGGGTCGGCGATGCCGCCATAGTAGAAGCATCATAAGCTATATTTCCCCAAGCACATTCCGAAGTAGCAGTTTCTGCTGCTTTTAATTCACTCAATTCATCCACTTTTTTAACTAGTTTCGCTAGTGTATTGCTGTGTAGTGACAATTTCTGATAGACGTTTAATACTATACAGAGTTTCTTCCCTTCCACTCAGGATTTTTTTCGCAGCCGGGTTACACCGCGCACACGTGAAGAGAATCAGTGAATTTGGTTTTGTTAACTCTTTGTATACTTGGTGAGAAAGTGTTGAGCAGGTTAGATGCTGATGAAGTCCACAAACAGAGCACGTCACATAGGAATCATTGTTATCAGTGTTAATTGCTCTTTGGCACGCACCAATGCAGCAATAAATATCATTTTTTGATGTACTATTGATACGAGTATAACGAACAGGAAGCATAGTATTAATATACCTGAATTGTGAGCACTGAGATGTGACCACTGTCCTTAGCACAGCCAGAAAAATGTTCACTCAACAGCTTCAACCAGAGCACTTGACCCGGTTCATCAGTTCTATTACCATTACTATCAATCAGGGCACTAATATCCTTTTTTCTTTCACTCTTAAAAACTTTGTGCATTCTTGACATAGCATTAGTGCTCACGACATTGTCACAAAATTTACGCCATGATATCCATTTTGCCATTCGTATAGCGTATTTATACTCACGTTGCACCATTCTATATCTGTTCCAATCATCAGTTGTATTAAACTTGATTGCACGTCGATATAGTCGCCGACTTCTGGCTCTAAGGGATTCAAGTTCCCCAACCCACCAATTCGGCTTGCGGCCTGGCCCTACATGTTTATTAACATTTTAGGTATAGAGCTAGTCGCAGCATCTATAATAGCCGTTTCTAACTTAACAACAGCTATATCAAGATCCACTTCTGTACAGCCGATTTCGGTGCACTCACACATTCTTGTTTCTAGTTTTTCCAAGAACATGCCCTTTCTAACCTTCCTCGGATTTATCAAAAGAGGATGATTGGGGCACATCATAAGCTTACTCTTGCATAACTTAGCGGAGTTGCCATGTACAGTCCCGCGATAGAGTAGTTATCTGACGGTCGAAACGTAGGCGACTGTCAAGGAATACACCCAGGATTTTTACATAGTCCGACGGTCGTATTATGGCATTATCAATGTGTAGACATTTCTTGCATGTTTCTTTGGTACTGAAGTATATTAGTCCGGTTTTTGAATCATTTAATTTAAGCTCATTGTTATAAAACCAGTTTCGAAGAACGGCAAATAAGCGTTGCAGTGTGCTTATGACTTCTGTTGAGTCTTTGGGGTCGAAGTCTGCAAATTTGGATGTCATCTGCGTAGCAGTGTACATAAAAGCTGGCCGCTGGGATTAGCTCGACGACAGGCCCTGTATATGTGCTGAAAAGATGCAGCAATGTTCCTAAACCTTCACGAAATAAAGACTATGATTTTGGCCATTTGGGGTCATCTAATATTCTATATTATAACTCTTGCCAGAGGTATGAGATCGAAATACAGAATCATCAAAATTTTTACAAAGTGAAAGATGGGATTATATTATACGGTTACTTTATTTAATTCGCTAAACATTGGTTTGATTCGTTAAACATTGCTTTAACTCGCTAAACCATGGTTTTATTGTTGTAAGCCCAGATTGGGTTAGTTACTGTTCATGCCGGACGGTGCTTGAGCAGAAGCTTGTAACTTTTGGTACTAAAAATAGTCAAATTTTGTTATTTTTCTATTTAAATGTATGTAGGTCATAAGAATGTGTCTATACGTTTTAATTGTTGAATATGATAAGATCTATGCATCGCATACGACAACTTTTGGGGTCCTATATCGTCAAAATCACTTATTATAAAATTTCTTAAAATTTGTGATTTCAAAATTACAAATGTTTTCGTCGTTTTAGTCATTGGAGAAAAATAAAGAAGTCTTCTGTTTTGATATATGATTAAAATTACGGTAGCGTTGCCATTGAACTATTGCTGGTGAATAGCTGCACATTGGTAGCACTTTAAAGACGACAGTTGCAGTTTGAGACGACGAAATATTTCTAAAGCGCAGAGCAGCCTTGCTCGTTCCAGATACCCATTGCTTTGTGTGTTTCTAGTTATAGCCCTTAAAAATTATTTTAAGTTTCTCAATCGATTTTGCAAAATTTCCGAAACTTACTTTAATATATTTTAGCTCATATAGTCCATCGATATCGTAAGCATTAAGATTAGGATATATATTTGTGCATCATCATGGGATTCGAGTCTAAAGTAAGTATATACTGTACATAAGTGTTTTCCTATTTTAAACGGAGCGAGCGAAACGAGTGGAGTTTCCACCTATACTTTGCTAGCGGCAAAAATCGTAAAATTTCTTTTTTGTCGGTCTGTGGAAACCATAATAACTCATCAACGGATGAATGAATCTTTACAAATTTGATCACAAATTCAGTATATTTATTCTTTTTCGATAGATGTTAAACCCATGTCCACGGCTTTCTGGTCAAAATGGATCCCCAAAGCTTTCTGGTCAAAATGGATCACCAAAAGTCAATGGTCACATTTTTTGAAATTTGGCCATCGTTATATCTATCTTTCGCGACCTAAATCTCAAGACAGATTTTTAGTAGCGAAAGCGGTGACCACCATAGTCCCAGAACCCTCTTACCGAGAGCTACAACTTTGTTGTTATGCGTTTTTGCCAGAGCCGCCGTGTTCGAGCTATGTGCGGGTTTAAAAAGATATCCCAAATATATATATACTGAAAATTAGGGAACGACCGAATATTCGGTATTCGGCCGAATAGTATGTATTCGGTATTCGGCCGAATAGTTGGCAATATTCGGCCGAATACCGAATAGTTGACTGGCCGCTGTTAGTTGAAAAATAGAGTCAAAATCTGCCCACCAGATATCCTAATTTTACGGCCGGAGTCCTGATAATTATGCTGCAAACCGCTAAATACGTCCAACGTGTTGCAACTTTGGTAAGACAAGATGCTTTTGAGACTCATCAATTCAGTTCGCAGCCGGACCGAATGTTCTGATCACCACAGTTATGTTCTTCATCAGCCGTGCACTATCTCTCTGCCGTAATACTTGCGAAATTAATACTTTGTGGTCTAAATGCAGCAGGATTTGTTTGTTTTCTTTGACACATCGTGAATGTGAAGTGAGAAATCATGCTATGCCGTTCTACATACCTACATAAGCCTAACTCTACGTCTACCGCCCCCGAACACCCCGCACTGAGCCGTTCTTTTTTTAACGATATGACTTCACGCGCCAATTATCGCCGTTCTCCAGATAATAAAGTTATAAAAAATCAATAAAAAACAAAATTATAACTTCAACCTAGCAAACGAGAGCACAAAGCAAAAAAATTCATCGAATAAAAACTATTGCTGACTCAGCAACACAACATAAAACGACCTGTTGCCATGAACCCCTAACATAAAAATGCCTCTTGGTATATGCCCCCGAACTGATATCCTTCGGTATGACATGTAACCGTCATCTCAGTTTTGTAAGTAACTTTGAAATGCACTTATTTTATGTAACGATGTTCTACATTATAAACAAATCGGACAATATCAGCCTGAAAATAGCGTATAATAATGACATGTGGGTTTCAAAATTAAGAAAATTTATTAAAATTTAGACAAAATTAAACACGAATGGTACAAACCCAACAGAAATAATACGACTGACGTAAGAGTTTTCTTTTGCTATTACGATCTAAGCTCAAAGAAAAGGCATCCCGCGAGCATCAAACTTGAGCAAGAGTCGACTGAATTGAAGATGGGTCAAAGAAGTGACGACTTACATAAGCTACAAGCCAGCGTTTAAGAAAATGCAATACATTTCAGTTATCTCAAACTTATTTTGAGATTTTTCTTACAAAATGTATAATATACTATGGAAGTAGGTGTATATAAGTAAATAACATGGTATGTTTTTTGCGTTTCATAAAAAAACTAAGGCAGAAAAAGTTACCGTCATAGTGTCTTTGGGCCCGGGTTCCGGTTTTTTGATACTCCCCCCCCCCCAAAAAAAAGCCGTTGACAGAATTTATATTAGTGTTGTTGAAACTATACAAAACCTCCATTGCTATAGTTTTTAGCGCCAAGTACTTTTGTTTTGATACATAAGCTGTTTGTAAGATTGTTGGAGTTATATCTGACCGAAGTCCTATAATTTTGTTCTCGTTCGATTAAGAACAATTTACTCATATTTTTAATCATACTTGATAATCATCTTAAAATACCCCTGGCGCTGGGGAGTGACCTGGAGAAAGCTAAAATTTATTTGGGCGAACCGCCGAAATCCTGGGGGAGCTCGAAAATCCTTCTCCTCCGTGCAGAGGTCAGAGTATATTGTGACGTGCGAATGACTTCATTGAATTTTATTATTTTATAAAAAAACAAATCGATGTTAATTTGAGAGATACCTTGAGTTTACTATGCATTGTAGAACATCATTATTGCACTCAGAGCCGGTGCAGCCCAGATTATTGATGTGCTAACAACAGCTTATTCTAGACTGATAATCTTGTAAACGAACGTTATTACTGAAAGAAACTACAAACATAATACATATATAGACGTTTGCGGACAAAGGTTGAAATAATATTTATGTAAAAGATTTCTTAAAAATCTCACAATTGCTACGTGGGCAAAATATTTTCTGTGCTGCTTGATCTAGTCTCGGACTGTGCTTAGCTTGTAATTAAACTGGGCTACCTATCCAGAAATTTATGTTGTAATACTTGTGCGAACGCTATGCCGAGGACGATAAATTTGACAGTTGTACCAGTTTTACTCCTAACGCGTTGCAGGAATCGACAAAAGTGACTGTCGCTTTGTTATTTTTATGATGACATTTTAATACATTCAAAATCTCGTCAGAGTGACTTTTTCCTGATTTCACTAAATTTGTTGTCACATCGCTCTCTCGGTAAATGCTAAATTCATTCCTAACGAGCGCTGTATGTAGGTGCTGACTCAGTGGATTAGTTGTTCATTTGACTCAGTGGACTACATTGCATTTTAATTGTAGCTGACTGTTTTTGATTCATTATCAGAACGTAGTGAAGATTGTGCGTTGTAGAGGTGAAAACTTTTAAATTTCGTCTGTGTATGTGATCGGCCATAACTCGGGAACGACTTAACCGATTTTCATGATCTTGGGCTCATTCGATTTACCGTTACATCTCCGAGCGTCTTTTGATTTGGGTTCTTGTTCAGGGGTTAAAATGTGGGGTTTTTGCCACCTTTTTAGTACCCTGTACGGAAGCAAGATTATTTTTATCTTAACATTCGATGTTTTTCTCTGGTTGGTTTTATTTCATAGTAAAATGATAAATGCCGATGCACATTTTTTCGATTAAGGCTCTGCTTCTGGAGTTATGGAATTGAAATACAGGGGTATGGCATCCCCATGGTTCTTTGAAACAAAATTTGAAAAATTTTTCTTACGTTTTGGGCGGCTGAAAAGTTTGAGTTGAGGGTTTTCGGGCATGGGAAACTGATTGCCGGTGTTGGTTTTGCTGTGTGACATATGGTTCCATGGGTACGGGGTTATGGCGCCCCCATGGTTCTGGGTCAGAGGTCAAGGCAGTTTTTACCCCATTTTAGTACCCTTCACTGAAACAAGGTTATTTTTATCTGAACTTTGGAATTATTTTCTCTGCTTGGTTATATTTCATAGTAAAATGATAAATGCCGATGCCTCTTTTGTTGTTTTTTATTAAGGTTTCGGTTCTGGAATCATGGGGTTTGTGGTATGGCATCGCCGTGGTTCCTCGACTTAAAATCGAAAATTTGTTCTGACGCCCTGGATGGCTGAATAGTTTCACTTGAGGGTTTTCGGGCATGGGACTCATTGCCGATGTTGATTTGGCTCTGCGACTCATAGTTCCATGGGTACGGGGCATGACTCCCCCATGGGTCTCGACCCAAAATTCCTAATTTTATAGTGACGTCCTGGGAGGCTGATAGCTTGCACTTAAGGGGTTTTCGGACCTGGGAAACTTATTGCTGGTATTAGTTTTGTTCTAACTTGTGCAGTATTGTTTATCGTCGTATGCCCTGGGCGGCTGAATAGCTTCACTTGATGGTTTTCTGGCATGGAGTCATTGTCGATGTTGGTTTGGCTCTGCGACTCATAGTTCTATGGGTACGGGGCATGACGCCTCCATGGTGTCTCGACCCAAAATTCCTAATTTTATTGTGACGTCCTGGCAGGCTGATAGCTTGCACTTAAGGGGTTTTCGGACCGGGGAAACTTATTGCCGGTGTTAGTTTTGTTCTAACTTTTGCGGTATTGTTTATCGTCGTATGCTATCGAGAGTCGGTTGGCTGTGCACGCACAAGGCGTAGGTGTACGTACCTATGCTTCACTACGTTCTATCATCTCGATTATTACTAGTTATATATATTGGCTACATCTAGTGCCCTGGATTCATATTTTAGCCGATTCTTGTGGACGCACGGCATCATATGCTCGGCCGTCTTGCGTCGGTGGTCGCCAAAAATTTGCTACTAGGCCAACAGGTTGTACTTGTTCGGTGTGAAGATATCAATATCAGCGGAAACTTCTATCGCAACAAAGGTATGTATTCGTTGAAAGCTTGAGATCAGCGTACAAATATAAATTAATATGTTTCATGTTATTGACTATCGTGAGTCATTTCTTCATTACAATGTAAATATATTCAGAATGTAGTGAAACGTAGTGGAGATTGTGTGTTGCAGGGGTGAAAACTTTAAAATTCCAGCTGTGTGTGATCGGCCATAACTCGGGTCGCGAACAACTTAACCGAGTTCCATGATCGTGGCTTATTCGAACC
>JASANE010002604.1:0-10068 GCA_030248225.1 Trileptium ribeirensis | reverse complement strand
TGTCGAATATATTTTGCCATTTAGTTAAACTTGAGAATAATAATTGACACATTATGAAAAACTATGTATTATGCAACATTTTTTTTAACTGGGAGGCATGGAAATATCGTTTGATATATTGTTCGTTTCCTTCTGAAAACTCATAATGTCAGTATTACAATACAATATTTTTTCGTATTCACTGCTTTATAATCTAGATCGTTGAACGCTAGTCGTGTTTTATTCATCGGTCAGACCGGTCTCGGTAATCGTCAGGAGTATGGAACGTTATCTCTTGGAGATACCGACAATTACTGCATGGGTGGGACAGGCATGATTCTGAGCTACAGAACGTTGGATGCAATCCATAACCATATTCGGACATGCATACATTCGCTGCTCACATCCCACGAGGATGTTGAAATCGGTCGCTGTATACGTCGTTATGCCGGAGTATCATGTACTTGGGCTTATGAGGTGCGTTACAATATTGTTTGAACTTGTTGACATGTTTCTACAAAGTAATATTTCAATTGAAATCTGAGTGTTATATAAAGAAGAATTTTTACTTTTGATGTTTGAAATTTGCAACAGTAAGTTTGTCCAGTTTTTTTCTTGTGGTATCTATAACTCAAATTTGCAACGTCCGGTCATTTCGAGTATTTATAGATAAACGAAAGCGAGAAACCTATATTGTGATCTTTAATTAGGACGAAAACGCATCCGAACGCGTTAATCTTGCAAAAGTGGCACGAATGGAATCGAACGAATCGTCGGGTCGACGAAGCAAGTTAATAGCTGTATCTCGATCTATATCAGCCAGATTGTGATCATTCTGTTGAAGTGTTACCACTGAATGAAAGCTTATGCTAAAGAAATAAAATGCAGGCCATGCCGTTCTCGATATACTAAGCCTACGCCTTAGTCTTAGCCTAAGCTAAAGTCCTTATTTGAGACTACACTAAGCCTAAGCGTAAGTCGGGGGGGGCTACTGCCCCCTGAACCCCCCTCTATGCCGTTCTTTTTCTAACTTTATAACATACCGACCCTCAGGGTTACTTGAGCCCTCATAACTTTCTAAGAGTGGCGTAGATTTCAATAAACTACACACCAGTAGATTTCTCTCATCAAGTCGAGTCGAACGGTGCCCAACATTATTATATTCCAAAAATAATTTTTGAGTTCCCAAGGGATAGGGAGTATTGGGAATTCAAAAATCGAAAAAATTTTCAGGGATGTGGGTAAAATGAGGTTTTCTGAACCGCCTCATTAGCTGAATCGATTGATACCAAAATCTGCTCTGTATCTTCAAAACTGACCAAATTCGGGCTGGGGGATAAAGGAAAAGAACCTATTCTTGCAGGTCGCGCTTGATTGTACTTAGGATTTTGTCACGAATATTCGAAATATAACCAATAACAGTGACTTTTGTTATACTCTTTTTAGTAGGATAATCATTTTAATGTCACATCAAAATAGCTCGGGTGCTGGGCGTTGACCTGGTGGGACGCCAAAATTTATCTGGGACATTACCTGGGGAACACTCAAGTCCTGCGTATCTGGAAATTTCTGGAGGCCCCTCTGTGGAGAACCCCGATATATGTCCATAACCAATGAAAACGTATTTGTGGTATTAGGCTCATCGTGTGGCTTCTCACGGTAGTTACAATTAAGAAGATTGGTTTAGGTTTGCATTTGTTTTAAAATTGGGTTATATAAAACAATCGAGTTATAAATGTACATGCTCAGAATTAAAAAGATTGGGAACTGCAAGTATATACCTAGTCATTAGAATTACTCGGATAGACAATTGCAACGATAAATTATTTTTCTACAGTAACAGATTATGTTGTCTCCTTGCTGTTTCTTAAACAAGAAAATTTTCGTTAACTATAAAAACGCATGATTGAACTAAGTTTTACCAAGAAATGATAATGGTACAACACCAAATAAACTAGTCGACAAACAGTATCATGGTCCAGGTGCGCTTATTCTTCTGACTGAAAGTCAGAATATAAGATAGCATCAACATACGGTCAGTTCTTGACTTGTATTCAGTAAATGGCACTGATACGATACATGTTCATATGGGTAGGAGAGAAATTGCCGTACCCCCTGAAGTCGCCCAACCCCCCCCCCCTTCTGAAGGCGCAACACCGCCTCCCTCCAAGGTGACCGACTGGTCCACTCCTCGGAGGCTGAAGGCGGACGCCCTCTCCCGCCGAAAACCCAGCGTGACCTCCTTGGGACCACAGACCTTGTGCATGTATGATTCACGCTTGTAGTTGCTGTTTGACTGTTGGTAATTTTGGTAGCCCATGTTGCAGCAGTTTGTAGGATGAATTTTTGAAAGCCCCAGTTCTCTAGTTTAGGTGAAGGATACTCGCTAATATGGTTTTGGAAAGACGAACGGGTATAACTTGACGGCCTGGAAACAACTTAGATTTGCACAAAATCCACAATCCATTATTGTGTTAGGCTGTATAAGTTTCTGACGCATGCATTCATTTTGCTCCAATTTTAATAGTGTCTTGATTTAAATGTCTTCTTTCATCAAGCTAAGATAAGTATTTATCGTTGCACCTTACAGTAAGAATAATCAGTATCTAGTTGTAAGACTATCATACCGAGCCCGAAACTTAGGCAGCGGCTTACTAGATGTTGTCAGTTAATTAAATTTAAATGGCACTTTAAGTAATTATGATATACGAAATATCAATGAAATTTGAATAGGCCGTGGCATGAAACTTATATCTATTGTGTTTAAAAATTTCTTGACATCAGTCGAAATAGGTATCGCTAGTTATGGTATTAACAAGATATTCACAGTTTTTTGTTCCAGACTTGCTACTTGCGATCTTTAAGCTAGTTCTTACCCATATCTCATCTCTCTGGGGTCCAGTTGGGCTTTGACGGCTCTGTGGCGTCCAGTTGGGTTTCGATGGATCTCTGACGTCCAGTTGGGTTCCGATGGTTTCTGGCACCCCCATCGGGATCCACTGGATACCTGACATACCTCAAATCCAGGGAATAACCGGAACCGAAATTTACCGGAACCAGCAACCGGAACCGCTCATTTAAGCCGGATCCGGAACCGGAACCGGAACCTGGTCTTCGAAATTTATATATAGTAAAACAGATGATGGAAGAGATGAAGGTATAGTGGATTTAAAATGCATTAAAAATACCTTTTACATTAAACTTAATGTATTGCGATGGTATTATTGCCTTTCTGAAACTTTAAAGAGACTGAGGAAGTTAATAATGTTTATTTATTGATCAAATATGTCGGTTTTTGGACACCCAGAGCAAAAAATGCCTTCCACTATACACCATTGCGTAAACTGTGTCAAATCGAATATGCTTACAAAGCTTGGACAAACAGTGGCCGTCAGCTAGATCATAATGATGATAACTTTCTAATCAGAATGCTATAAACGAGACACACTGTGATGCTGCTCGCACAGTTTCAATAAATACAGTACCTTGCCAAGAAAACAGTTTCTAGCTGCGTTGCAGATAACGTTAGTTTACTTCAATTTAGACTGTTTTACCAAGTTTACAAGCGCACTGGCGGGTTCTTGACGCAATTTATGTTAGCCAAGCATACCCTAAGTAGTTCTGCGTAAGCCATACTCTGTTACCGAGTTGGACCGGTTTAATTCAAACGTATCCCACAGACTTCTGGATGTGTAAAATAGCTGATACAAGCATCGACCTGGCTTTGATCTAACAAACTCCTGCAGGTTATTATGAAAAATTCCTGGTCAAATTATGTGCCCTACTTGCGTTTCGCACGGCAAATTGGTTAGTTAATCTTTTCTTTTGCTTGATTGTATTGGAGCTTGATCATTGTGTAATATATATTACATATGTTTGGATTACAGGATGAAGCAAAAAACGTGGAAAATTTCAAACAAAATTTTTAATCCGGAATTCCGGTTCCGGTATGGTTTTTGCCCTTTGCCGGAACCGCAGCCGGAACCGGAATTCCGGTTACTCCCTGCTCAAATCATCACTTTTTGATCAAATTTAGGTATTTAGACCCTGTCTGTTGTCCAAACATGCTGGTTGGCTGCCTATTTTTAGTCATATCCCACTCCTCTCGTATTAGTTTGGCTCTGTTGGCTGTCTGTTACCCCAAGATACCCCTGAAATACCTTATATTGCCACTTTTGGCCAAATTTGGGTCTTTAGGTCCGAGTTTTTTGTTCAAAATCTCTAATTGCAGCCTAAACGCCTAATTTTAAGCCATTTTTTAATTTTAGGAATTTAGATCCGTTTTTGATGCAAACTAGTTAGTTTTCGACTCCAGACGCAGTCTTTGAGCTACTTTTCAGCCATGTCCAGCTACTGCGGCGATCAGTTTGACTACGTTGGCTGTCTGGTACCCCCATTATATCTGAACTACCTCATATTGCCACTTTTCGCCTAATTTAGGTATATATTTAGATCCAGTTTTTTGTTCCAAACTTGCTAATTGCGGCCTTTAAGCTACTTGTTAATCATTCCCGCCTGTCTGTCCAGTTGCGCTTCGATGGTTCTCTGGCATCCAGCTGGGCTCCAATGACTCTGACTTCCAGTTGGACTTCTTTAGCTCTATGGCGTTGAGTAGGACTCCTATAGTTCTCTGACGTGCAGTTGGCTCCGGTGGCTATGTAGTACCCCTCGGGACCCCTTGAATAGCTCAAATACTTCACATTAGAAACTTTTGGTCAAATATAGGATTTAAAATCGGTTTTTGGCTCAAACTTGCCAGTTGACAACCTGTGCAGAAAATTTTATCCGAAATCCCGCATCCCTGGGTGTCTAATACCTTCCTCGGGACCCCCAAGCTACCTCAAATACTTCACATTACCAATTTTTGGTCAAATTTAGGTTATTTAGAATCGGTGTTCAGCTCAAACATGCTAGTTGACGTTGGCGACGAACAATATCTTATCCAAATCCCGCATCTCTGCCTTGCAGTTGGGTTCCGATAGCTCTTCCGCACCACATCGGAATCGACCGTATAACTGAAAAGCATTAAATTACCATTTTTTGTCAAATGTGTTGAGATCCGTTGTAGCTACTTTTTAGTCATACCAGCGTAAGTGGCGGTTAATTGAGCTCGGATGGCAGTCTGAACCTCCTCGGGATCCTCAGAATATCTGAAATACCACAACTACCATTTTTGGTAAAGTTTAAATATTTAGGCTCAGTTTTTTGGGCCCATTTTTTGGCTACTTTAAAGTGAGTTTTAACGAACAATTCTAACTTTTCATGTCGCGAAATTCGAGATTGCTAGCATGTGGAATTTTTTCTTGTAGCACCCACAAGTATCTCGCAACGCGGGGGCAAACGTAGCGACTCTGGTTTTCCCTCGCTTAATTATCTTTTTGCCTTTCCAAATTCAGCTCTCAGAGTCTTTTTTAAGTCGCAAGATAGCAGTTATAAACCTCCTGCAATACTTTATTGGCAACGGCATTTAAACCATAATATCAAAAACTTTTATTTTTATCGATGACTAAGAAGAGACGAAGACATTTGAACTTTAGAAATCACATTTTAATTAAAAAGTATAATTTGAACATTCTTTTTACGAGTAACCTGGAAAACCTATAGACACATTCTAATAACCTACATACGTCTATATTTATTGAAAAAGTGGCAAAATTGAACTATTTTTGGTGCCAAAATTTACACTTTATTGCTTCGGCAACGTCTCTCAGGAAGGGGAGATAAAAAAGAGGGGTGGTGGGTGGCCACCAGACTTCCCGCTTTGGTTAAGATATAAAAATATCGCTTTCGGACCTTATACACATATTTCCAATGAACAGAGTGATTGGGAGTTAAGATATGTACCAAAACTTCTCCCTCTGCTCCTCAAATGGAATGAAATTTGCATAGTTGTGGCTAACAATAGTGACATATTTTGAAGGTCAGCTTCCTTTCCAGCGAGTTATATCCGCCATTGTCTCTCGGGGTTAATAACCCACAAAATTTGTGAAAAAAGGAGTGAAACAAACGTGTTTAACACATCCCTTACCTTGTAATCCCATCATTCTTTCCCAACAAGCTAAAAACTTGTTTTATAAAAATTTTGAAATTTCTACTTTTTGGAGACATTTCTAAACAAGTTTAGTAAGTTCGAAACCGGCTGCTTTGTCGAAAAATGCAAAACTACAAGCAAAAATGCAACTACAAAACTTGTAGTTTTCGATGAGAGGTTGTGTTTTATGCTTTTAGATCCGATTTCTAGAGCAAGAGTTATAACCTAAATGTTAGATGACCCCAAAATAGCCAAAATCACGAAGTCTCCAATTCGTGTCAGTTTGGGTGAAAATTTAGATAGGAAATCAGAGGAAAAGCGCAAATACAAAGCTCGATGCTTAACTACATATTTCAAACCAGTCGAATAAAAAATGCGAAAATCCATCAATCTGGCGAAGAATTATGCGACAAACGAACAGAGAAAAAATAATTTTTCCCAATTAGACAGTACTGGAGGAAACTCTGCTCGCTACACTTGCTGCGGTTATATTGCTCGCGGTTATCTAATTTGCAACGTCCAATCGTCTTGCGCGGTAGCTTAATCGAAACCTTGAAATATCTTTTTGTGCTGTTTTGTTAGAGTCGACAACTCTGGATATAAAGCGCTGTGTAATACTGTTTTAATGCATTATTTACACGTTGCCTTGGATCCAGGATTTGGGTCCAAAATGGTTTGAAAAGCTCTTATGATGTATGAATTATAAGCGTTTAAAACTGTTCCTTGAGACCGAAATTTATAGAAAAGAGTTGTACAGTGTCATTACAGTTTTATGGTTCAAGCAGTGTGCGTGAGACTGGATATTCTTTTTGTACAGGGAATTAAGCACCGCGGAGCTATGTTGGCTGAGTTGATACAGTGGTTGGTTGCATAGCTCCAGAAAAAACGTTCCACTGCACATGTGCTTGCTAAGAGCTTCGCATATATCGTGTATCTCGCAAATTGTGTTGCGCGATACAATATTGTTTTAAATAATATAATACTCATACACACAAAATTCAAAAACAGTCTCGACATGTGTCCCTTGTTAATACATACTTTTATTTTACATTATTGATTAGACTGAGTCTGACTCCAGTAAAATTTACAATTCTAGTTACTCACTGATGTTGAACGTCTGTCTTACTTTGGTACAGTCGCATTTATGAGCTACGTATGTGAAAAGATATCGTACAGTATATGGATTGGCTCGCGTGTTTACGCAAGCGTTGAGAATGACACAACTGTGTGTAATATAAATAGCTGTGATCATCATTCTTCTAAATCATGTTGGCAAGGTTAATCTAGTTCGAAAACAGCTGGAGAAGTGAGTCATATATGGACGACTCTTAACGTTTTAAGCGGAATTATGTCTTAAAAATGTTTATTCTGATAAGGTAGATATGAAGTTTGCTGATACATCATATGGCAGATACACTATGCTAGCGTATTGCAGTTTTTGTCATCCAGCATAGGATGTCTTTTTCACAGACGGATAAGTACTAAACTTTACGGCTACGGTTGATGCTAGTGTATTCATTCGCCACAGCATTATGAAGTCAGAGCTACCAGACTGTCCATCGATATTTCTACCTCAAGTTACTACTGTTGACGAACGGCGGTAACATATTGATCAAGGTGGATGAAACAAAAGCTTAAGGTGTTTTGCTATAGTCAGGGACAGTGAATGCGCAAGACTTTTGCGCTTACTGCTATGCTGTACCCTAAGCTTCGGAAGATTTTGTCTTCCATCAATAAAACACAATTTTGAAATATTTTATGGTATTAATATTATCTGGGCAGTTAAATTTTTGATGTGAACCATACAGTTTAACTTTGGTAAACTTCTTTGCGTTCATTATAAATATAGGAAGTTTTTCCGGCGCAGTGGTGGTACAAATAGCCGTGTTGCTAGCCAAAGCAACATTTAGACAAATGTATTATCACCCTAGATTTTTTATAGTCTAGCTACATACATTAAGTTTGAAATTTACAAAGGGCTAATGACTTAAATCATTATAAAAGGATGTTACTTGTGATTGAAAAATTATTTTTATACACTTTCAATATTGTCTTCTTTCTGTATAAAATATTTCAATTTTCTGCTTTGTTTCGTAAAATGGCAGAGTGTTCCAGTCCTGTTACTAAAATTCTATATAATCTTTAATTTATTACATTATAGATGCAGAGTTTGTTTTATAATAATCAAAACGGTTCCGTCACCGTTGTGGGCAATCTGATGGATATTCAGATTCAGCATGCCATAACTATCCATCCATTGAAACAGAAACGCCTATTTCGTCAACTACATTTATATTTTCGCCATGATAAACTTTCCGATTTGCAATTTCGTTTGTTACAATTGAGGCGTGACACGTGCAGTTCAGGTATGTAGATTTATGTTATGTCTGGTTTCATGACGTTTCATACAAAAACCGACTTCTGGATAAGTTGTAACAAGTACCAAAAATGTAAGTAGCATAACTGCGACACTTGCATTTAATTAGTAGTAACAAGAGTCCATAATGAACGTTTTGTAGAAGAGTGTAACACTCGGTTATATTAATGTACTTTACCTTACGCGATGATGTGGCAGAGTTGGAAGCGGGGCAGGATATTCTTCTTCGCCCCGATCCGTTATGCTCTTTCCACTCCCAGCATCGCACCCCGCTCCGCAACTTATTAAGCAAATACAAAAGCACAGCAAGCGTAGGTAGACATAGCTGGGATGATCTGTACGCTTTAGTTTTACGTTTGTATCTAATTAATACCTGATTCTATTAGAACTTGATCATGACTCAGTTCTTTTTCCAAAACATAGAATACGACGCTTAAGCCAAAGTACCAGGCCACTGATAGCTAAGTCATATCACTATCCACGGTTCCTCTGCTGCTACAATATCTGTCTAGTGTCTATAGCTAATTATTACAGATTTCGCAATATTATCATGTAGACATTTCATTTGATTTTTTGTAACAATCAGTCAATAACGGGGATCACTCAAAATACGCTAACGAACACCCATGCGCTTCAAATCTTACTCTTCTGGCATTTCAAACCGCACTCCTGAGCCCCGCGCATTACCCCTTTTGCACGGGCCGGCCCACGACGCGGGTATGCCGCACATTTAACTCTGTGATGTGGCCGTTTTTCGGCTTAACCCTCACTCCCCAAGGATTGTAGTGGAGTTCGCTTGGGTTTATCAGGGACCCCCCTCCCCACAAGGTTATTAGTGGTGGAGGGGGTAGCAACTTTCAGCTCGCCAACAGCCAATCAGATTAGAGCACCGATGATTGCTGCTACTGATCTATGCTGCAGATTCGCAAAGCCATTTTTAACGGTACTGGACGAGTTGACTCGGCATATTTAGCTCAACCATAAGCGTAAGTTTATTGCATAGGCTATTAGTAGTGGTTTAAAGTCTAGGGAGTTGGGTATGAGATGGGTAAACATTTTAGTTACACATTGTACAGTACATTGCCGTTTTTAGATGTGTATGTACTGGGCTCTCCATTCGCTGAAAATTTTGCCAGGGAGCATTTTGCCAAGAGAAACGGTATAAAATCGTGTCAGAAACACTGTCAAAACGCTCAAGATGGACAGAACAGCGATTTTGAAGCAAATTTTGACAAAATTTGCTAAATTCTTGGCTTTAGAACGAAATTTGATCAAATTTTATGTAGTTTGGACCAATTGGAAACAAAAAAATCCAAGAGGCGGTGAACCGTCTGGACCCCAAAATTTTGATAGGGGACATGAAGCAGGGGAACCGAAAAATGCCAGCCCTCCCACCCCAATTTGGAGAGCCAATTTTGTAGTTCAGCAGTGGTAAGACGTATTCGCTGCATCAGAACAAATGCAATATGTAATGGTCATTTGCTTTAGCCTGCGATATTTTAAAATTACGGTATTATCTTCATTAAAGTAGCTGTCCAACAACAGCTGCCGTTTTAGCTATTGTTGTTATGCTGAACTTTCCACATGTTACTGCATTATTCGCCAAAAATGACTGTCGAATTGTGAGATTTCGAACGTATTGAAATTAATAACTATAATTATACGTATAGAACGAATTTCG